>PVIC010037517.1:0-18055 GCA_004025085.1 Thryonomys swinderianus | reverse complement strand
TCTTTCTTTCTTTCTTTCTTTCTTTCTTTCTTTCTTTCTTTCTTTCTTTCTTTCTTTCTTTCTTTCTTTCTTTCTTTCTTTCTTTCTTTCTTTCTTTCTTTCTTTCTTTCTCTTTCTTCTCCTTCCTCAGTCCCTCCCCTTCCCCTCCCTCACTCACCCTCCATCTTTCTTTCTTTTCTGCAGTTACCATCAGCAAGCTTTGTTTGTGTACATATGTTTAGACATTTTATAGTTTAGTACATTTTTACAAATTCAGTTTTCAGTTTTATAGACCAGCTTACAAATAGTGTTTATAAATGGGCTAAAATTCTACATTTCTATGTTCACAGGAGAAGCTGATAGTGCCAGACCAGAGATCACACTTTGTGTAGTGAGATATTGCTTTAGATACCAAGGTCTGGGCTGCGTTTCAGTAAACTATAGGTCATGGTACTTCTCAGATAATGAATTCTTGCTGCCTTATGGAACTGTGATGCATGGTTCACAATTGGATTAGAACTCTCTCTAACCAAGAGCCATGCCTGCTATGGCTAAAAAGTCTAACTTTTTAGACTTACTTTCTCCTGGCCTATCTGGTCTATTGCTTTCAACTTTCATTCCTGACCAAGCTGTAAGTGAAGGATTTTGAATGTGATGGGCTCTGAATGGGGCCAGTATGTTCTCTGAGATTCATAAGTGGGATATGTTTAAAATAAAAAGATTTACATGTTTTGGAATTTTAGGCCTTTGGTAATTCTTAGAAATCTTCACTGGATAAAATCTTTTTGAATACTATAATTAAATTTGTGATAATCTTTATTACTTGGGGAGAGCAGTATATTATCAAGATTCCAGTTGTCAATAATCACATTAGGCAATTGTCGATCTTTTTCTTCATAGTTTGATTTTGAGTCCTCGGTTTCTTTTCTTAAAGCAAACACCTAAAAAGTCATAAATTCTTGATTCAGTTGTCTGCTGGCAATGGATGGAAACTAGGTAAGGACTTAAAATCATGGTGGAAATTTAATACTGAAGGAATAACTTGCATATATACCCATAAAATACCAAGCAAGGTAAATATCTAAGACACCAAGGCAGAAACATAGCTCTTCACCTAAACACACTAAGGACTAGGAGTCCCAGTCATTTCTGTGTTAGTCCAACACAGACAATATTGTACGCCTCACAATTTTAGCAGCTGTATCAACTGGCTTATTTCTCAAAGTGTTCTACTTCATGACACTAGTTGTTATGCAATAAAAGATGAAAGGAAAGATGGAGGAAAAGATAATTGCCAAATGTTTGGGAAGTGCTAAAGAAAGTTAAATAGGATTTCTTTTTTTCCTGAAGAATATGCTACAGCCTTTACTATGTAAATGTGTGCTGTGAGTCTTTACGGGAAAGTTAGCTTCTTCTGGGTTTCCCCAAACATTGTTTTTTTTTTTTTTTTTTTCAGTATCTCTTTTTCTGGCTTGAGTTATGAAAACGTTTGGCTTGGGCCAATTCTTTAAAATAGAGAGCTTCCATTTCACATCGGATGATAAGTGTTGTGTTGCATGTGTTGCTAGTTTAAATGTATTCATGACCGTATGAGAGTCTGTGATGGATATGAATACCAGGTAGCAGTAGATTCGCTGGCAAATTGGGGTTGGGCTCAATTTTCAGATCTAGAATATTTCAGTTCAAATTTCTGCGAGGATTCTTCTGGCCAAGCTGATTAGCTGTATCACAAATCACACAAAAATTTAACATTTTTTTTGTCGGTCAGCTTTTTGTTGCTGGGACAAAATAGCTGATTGTATAACTTAAAGGAGAAAAAGGTTATTGTGACTCATGGCTTCAGATGTTTCAGTCCATGGCTGGCTAGATCTAAGGCCGTGGCTGAAGAGCAACATGGAATAAAGCCACTTAGTTCATGGCATCCAGGAAACACCCAGGGGAGCAGCCAGAGAGGATCAGGCCAGAGAGCACATCGGGTCCCTACGGTCTCACCCCAGGACCCACCCAAGCACACCCCAGAGTGCCTTCTTAATGTCTCTCACGTATCTCTCAAGCCAGTTGCACTGGCAGTCAAGATGAGCCCTCACAGTTTTTAAACAATCTTTACAAGTGAGCTCAGTGCTCCGTCCTTCAGGGACTTCGGGGAGAAGTGACGAGGTGCTATGAGGTCCTGGTCTCTCCTGAGTTACAGCTACATTTTGTGCAGGGCTCCAGCCTCCTCAGGGCTTGACGGTGGCTAAGGATCCCTTTCTCCCCACCCCGCACTGCTCACAGAATGGTGCCTAGGTGGCTTCCTTCACGGCAACTGATCCGAGGGAGACAAGGAACAAGTAGGAAACAACAGTTTTCTATTTCTGTATTTCTGTGATTAAAGAACAGAGTGCAATGAACTTCACAATGGAAAAAATTTTGGACACATTGTTCCCTTCACCAATGTTTTTAGAGTCAGAGTCTCTTTCCCACTGCCATCACTGCACGTCCGCTGAGAGGCCTTTTCCAAGCATCTACCACAGACCCTCTTCCTGTCACTGTTTATCCAACTACTCTGTTTTGCTTTCTGTTACATTGTTATTGGCACAAATTATTTGAATAATGTATTAACTCCTGTTACAGTTTAGAGCTGGATTGTTCCCTGAAAGTCTGATGTGCTTGGAATGTAACTGGATCTTGGGAGTGCTGTGCTACCCGTGGACTGGCCCACTGGTGTGCTTGTAGCTGACGTACTGTTAGAAGGTGCGGCCAGATTGGAGGAGGCTGGTCCCTGGAGGCATGACCCGAAAGGGTCCGTCTCCCTGCCGGTCCCCTGGTCCCTGGCTGTGCTCCCCAAGCACCGTAATAGAACAGCTTCTCTCCACCTTGTCCTTCTACAGTGCCATTTTTCTGTTCTGGAGCCAGCCAACCAACTGTGAGGCCAAATGCACCTCTCTTCCTTTGAATTTCACATGTCAGTATTGTGTCTCAGCAGGGGAAAAAATAACTAAGACAATTTCTGTTATAGAAAGTAAGCTCCATGGAGACGGAGTTTGATTGATCTGATAATATCACATTCTTGTCATCTGGAATAATGTCCAGTATATGGAAAGTGCTTGATAAACGTTTAACAGATAACTCAATGTGTATGAGTTTCTGTTTTCCTGCCATCAACCTAATACTGGATATTATGATTTAAAAAGTATTTAAACCAGTAGAAATTGATGTCTTGTTAAATGAATAATTTAAGTCTTTGAATATGACTTCGATTAAGCTTTTTCTATGTGTTTACCGACTATGTGGTCCTTTAAAAATATGTAATGGTTCTTTCTATACCGACTTGTCACCTGTTTCATGTTACTGAAGCAAATTATTCCAAATGAATTTCTCTATCCAGGTCAGTTCATTTCTAGTCTAGGCTTCCAGCTCCAAGATGACAGTGACAGAGCCTGATAGTTTGAATGAGTATGGCTGAAAGGACCCATTCTGTTCTTGGAAATGTGGTTGCAACTGCTATTTGCAGAACTGGAGCCTTTTGCTTGCTCTGTCTGAGTTTCTGAGTTAGCCTAAGGTCTTAAGAGCACATCCCCATCAGGCCAATGTGACAAAGCAGGGCCTCATCATTTGAAGCTGAGCTTTAGGGAATCCTTAAAATAGTTCTCCTACCCTATCCTGCTTGTGGCTGCCCTACTTTTGCTCACAATTATGAAAGTTTCTTGAGTGACTGGTGGTCATCTGTTTTGCAAATGGGGCCGGTTCCATAAAACCATGCCAAGATGAATGTCACTTTCCCGTTGGAGTCCCTGGCTGGCCATTTCCTGTTTAATAGGTTCACAGGGAATGCTGCTGGAAATGCTGAAGCAAGAGGTGATTTCTGAGGTAGGTACAGCTCTCAACCTGCTGAGATAGGCTTTGAGCTTGGATGTCACGGTCTGCCTACCTACATCTCAAAGGTGTTGCCTGCTTGGTTAGATTTTCATACAGTCTCTCTGCAGTATCGGGGTTGGCAAGGTTCTAAGTCACACCATGACTAAGTAAACTCTGTAAAAATAGGTGGGGTTCCTGGGGCAACTCAAATAGTCAGTCCTAAATCTATGTGTCTATATATCTATCCATGTATCCATCTAAGAGAACAGAATGAATTATGGCAAGAGAAAAACGTGAGTGAATACGATACTATTACTCTGATTTATATTTTTGTTGACAGGAGTCTAGATTTATTAAATGTACCCAGAATGGGCTTCAAATGAAACCATTATAACTGCCTCTTTTTTGGTACAGCAGGGAAAGAGGAAGATCTTTAAATTTCAGCTCCTTACTCAAGATCTAGCTATTGTAAAATCTGACAATGTGTGTTAGGCAAAGAGGGACCAAGGAGAGGAATGAGGGCTCCAGACTGCCATCTAATTGGTCACAGAAGTTCATAAGGGCATAATTGGAGTATGTAAATGTAAAATCAACACAAACTTTGGCAAAAAGTTTCATATGAAAAGTCTTGCTATACTTTAAAAAAATTGAGGTCACCTTAGTTCAACAATTGAATTGGGGTTGTGATAAAACCTTCTAATCACAGATGATTGTGAAAGTGATTCTTGAATCATTAATGTACATGTGAAATTGAGGTCATTCTGTTAATTCTGTTGTTGCTCATTGAAAAAGGTATGAATTTCTGGTATTTTCCTCTAAGAGGGAACCATGCTGGTCATAATCTTATTTTATCCTCTGAAGATCACCTTAACTGGGCCATGGTCATTTTTGTCTCCACTTGAGTTATAGCAGAGGATCTGAATGTGTGCACAATATAACTTCAAAGGCCCCAGTAGAAATCTTATTTCAGAAACTATTAGCTGTAAAGGATGTCTGGGCTTCTGTGGCTTGCCACTAGTTTACTGTTCATTGGTTTGGGGACACAACAACTTTTCTTCAGTAGAAGAACTACCAACTATTTTATTCTTGTTTTCTCTCCTTTGCAGAGGTGTGAACAACTGTTCTTCCTTGCGTGGGTGATAGGCGAACTCCTACTACAGAGGGAGAGGGAGATCTGTGAGTACCCCAGGCTTTCCTAAACCACCATCACAAACCCGTCCACGAGGTTTCTGCTTTAATAGATGCTACCGTATGGGGCATATGGCAAGGATCTAAAACTGGTGGTGCTAGTGTTCTGTCTTTATGTTTTGCATGATTATCTTTATCATCTATCAGGATTTTTCTAAAAGAAACTGACTTTTTCATTTTCTGTATTTCATTGCCATTCTCACTCTTGGGTATTATATATGTCCTCTCTATGCTAGTTGGAATTGTGTGAGGGAGGACACTGAACATAAAACATAAATAGTCCAACATCTTGAAAGTGAGTTGAAATGAGAAGGTCTTAGTCACCTGTCGTATTTTACTGGCACATTGCAGATGACTGCTAAGCACTGACTCGACCAAGCTCCTTCTAAATCCACATTTAGTCCTAACACCTCGGTTGTCTAGACCACGGTGGTTGTATTTACACCATGGAAAGTGGGCAGGTGTACACTTCAGGTGTATTTTTCCTCCTAGGAGACTATTTAACCCATTTCTATAGGCAAAAAAATGAGAAGTAGCACAACAGTTAACCCTATGAATATGCCACTGAAAGTCTCCATGCTTGGTGAGGATGTTGCGTTTGGACTCAGCTTCTCAAAGTTCCTCTACTCCATTTATAACATCCACGTAAACTGGAACTATAAAGTACTGTGGGAAATTTTTCTGACCATGTGGGCAAGTCAGGTATCTCTAAATGTATTTTATTTTACAATAACCAGATTAGCTGTCATTGTTTAGATCAGTTTTGATGGAGCCAGTTTTAGGAAAATATTTATCAAGTGTTTGAAGACTAGTATGTTCTAAGATACAGAAGGCAAAATACCTGTATTCTTATTCCATCCCGATCCATAGGAGCTGGTGGCATTACTACCTGTCAGTGCTAAGTTCTCTGTGTGTCTGGCTGTTGTGGTTCCCTGCAGTATGAAGGCCTGTGTACCCCCCGCAGCCTGCACCTCTGGGATCCATCATCAGTGACATTTCAGTGGATAGGCCCTGGTGATGGGGACAGTTTGGGTCTCGACTCCCTTCCTTAGGCCTCTCCCCTCTGCTGCCTTTCCTAGTGTCCCATTCTCTTTCCCTGAGTAAAGGGCAGATGATCCAGGCAAGCTCCTGAGCAGATACATAAACCAGGAAAGAAACTTCAGGCCCCACTTCCTGTAGCGTTAGCGGAATTCTTACAGGGCTCTCCTTCCTTGGATTCAGGGAGGAAAAATCTTTTCTCTGTATTAGGGAGAGCTGCAGGGAGGAAATACTTTCTATTTAATTAAAGACCAGGGTATAGTAATGCCCTCAAAGATGAACTTTTGTCTGGCTCCCCTTTCTCATCTTAAAGTGTTGCTCGGTGGGAGGAGGGGACTAGAAACCTTAATACCTTAAGCTCTAGAGAGGTGACTGGACCCAGATTCTCACAGTTCTTTTAAGAACTTAGCACCATTGTTTCCTAGCCAATGTCATACTTATCTAAAAAGATGGGTCTTATCCAGCACCTAATACCAGGAATCTTGTTGCAAAAATTGCTATTTTCTTTAATAACTTCTATGCATGGGAATCTGCCGCATGAAAAAATGGGGACAAAGCAGCACATTAGACTTTTAAATGGCACAACAGGGAGGTCAGTGAGTTTGCGTGTGGGCATGTGCACGGAAGTGCTGGAATATGAGGAAATTTAGACACCCTGATCTCTCCTTGGGCCTGGCTGTGTTACTAGTCATTCATCTTACCATTATTCTCTGATCATCTGATGCACACTTTATCAACTTTTTAAGCATCATCCCTTAGTATCCCTCTTGCCACTTGGAAAGAAAGTAGAGAGGGTCAAGAAGGAAAGGAAAGTGGTGATCAATCGTGTGATGAGTAACATCTACTTTTATCCCGCTGGGAAGAATAGCTTTCAGTTACCATGTGCCACTGATTCAAAACAGGTGGACCTCATGTTAGAAAAATGGCAGGAACTTTAGATATTTGGTTTCCATATCATTTTCTTCCTCCCTGGGAGGTCAGTCTCAGCATCTGAGGGGCCATACATCTCACTTAAAATTGGCTGGAATTTGGGGCTGGATCAAGGCTTCCCTGTAAAAAAGGCTGGAGACAGGAAAGACTTGAAAAGCACAGAGTGGGGTCTGGGATGGTGGTGGTGAGAGCAAGGGCAAAGGAGATAGATTTGAGACTCACCTGGAATAAAAGGCACGAAGAATGGGACAAAAGGCATTACTGGGTGGGAGGTACTTAATTAAACTGAACTGTAGTGTAGTCAGTGCCTGAGAAGTGCTGACACAGCCTGAAAGATGATTGGATCCAGCATGCAATCCCCTGTATAAATCATGTGAAATAAAAAACACATGGGATAGGTCTTCGACGCATACCTGACACATGATGGAAATTCAATTAGTGTTGGCTTTTTGCCCTTTGTGCTCCTGCTGGTGCTACCAGGTGGCACATAAAATGCATTATGTGAGTTTGGGTCAACACAGCATTGGAACAAGAGTGTCTCTGCAGCATTTCCAATACTGGTAGAAGCTAAAATCAGTGGGTAAAATGGTGGAGTGAGAAAAGCAGCAGAGACATAGATAAGGATAGAAATGAACTACAGCTGTAGGTCGAGTTAAGAGGGAAATAAAAGTGGCCTAGGATTTCTTGGGGAACCAAGAATAACTGTAGGCCCAAAGTAAGTACCCTTATGTATCAACCCATGAATCAGCGACCATCACTCTTTGAGGCAAACCAAGCCTGGGCACACATGTTTGGAAGTCAGTAGAACAATCAGGTGATGTGGGAATCCGAGAGTATGGACCTGAGCACCTGAAACATGTTCAAGAATAAAATGCAACTTGTACCTAAGGAAGTCAGGATGGATAAGGCAACACGGACAGAGGTGAAGATGCTCGCTCATCTGCGTCCTCAGATTATGCGGCAGCACTAGAGGTTGAGCTCGCAGATCTTCTGCTAACTCTGCCAAGTGTGTAGGCTTTAATCGTTTGTATTGCCTTTGTAACCCTTCCTCCCAGCAGTGAAATGTATAGCTATGAGTAAGAGAGAAGTTCAAAATAAAACATTCTTCTTTACTATTTTACTTCTCGGTACTTGTTTAGCTACTTAACTCAATTGTGCAAGTATGCACACACAAAGTACAAAGTAAATGACTAACTTCTCAAAGCTCTTCATGGTTATTTCTGCTGTCAGACCTAGACCAGAGGCCCCTTCGGGGAGATGTCTCTGACTACCTCACCTGGGGTGACAAAGCTTTAATAATGCATTATAACGTTTCAAAGATTCAGAAAACTTTACGTTGTGCAGAGGGCCTGTAAGACACTCTGGAAGTGATGTTGGTTGGTTATCTCTGTATTTACTTATAGGATGGTTGTTTGTCACTTGCCCCGCCCATTCTTTGTCATTAAGCCACTTTATTTTCTTTTAGAAAAGTATATTTAACCGTGCAATTTGGGTGGGACTGTCAATATGTTAAACCTTCTGCCAGTTGAGAATTGGATGTGTAAGGCTTGATGGTCAATTGGACTCAGATGACACTCTTTTTGTATTTAAGAGGGAGATTAATTCATAGAGAATTATATTGGTTGATTGACTGATTGATTGGTTGATTGATTGCTGTCCCAGGGATCGAACTCCAGCCCTTGAGTTTGCAAGGTCAGTGCAAGTGAACCCCTGACCTTAATTAGTGGAGAATTAACAATCCAGGAATTATTTGCAGCACAAGTCTGGTCTGTGGAGAGAATAGTTATCACCAGAAGCTGAGGAATCAGAAACACTATCCACTTCTGGTTACCACTGAAAACAATGACTCCAAAATTTGTCACCTTCATGGTGACTGAAGTATTTAAAACCACAGCCAGAACCATGACGTGGGCAATCGATCTATGCTATTCCTCTTAATTAAACTAACTGTTGGATTACCTGTTCAACTCAGCTAAAGGTGTTGCAGAAAAAACAAACACCTTACTATCTGTGCTCTGTGTTGTGTTAGAAATTCCAAAAGCAGCACCAGTATAGCCTCTGCCTTTCTGATGACATACAGAGGCGTATGATGAGCTAAACCTTAAGTGCTCTCTGAAATGCTGGCTACCAGAGAGACTAGAGAACGTAGTATTTTATTTTAACCTTTATGAGGAGTGAAGGAAAGAATGGGGGAAGAGTGGATACTGAACATCAACCCATTATATAAGCGATCTATTCTCCCACAGGCTTTGGATCTTGAGGCTAGTGGGGAAGAAACAGAAACAAAATGGTTGATCTCAGAATAGTATCCTCAAGACTGGCCACTTAGCTCCCCAGAGGGCTCTGCTTCCTATCGTTCCGGCTTCAACAGCTGTAGGTTTCCTTTGGGGTTTGTGAGCCCACCATGACTTTTTTTTTTTTTTTTTTTTTTTTTTTTTTGAGACAGGGTCTCACTTTGTAGTTCAGGCTGGCTCTGAGCTCACTATGTAGTCCAGGCAAGCCTGGAAATCAGCAATCCTCCTGTCTCTGCCTCCCGAGTGCTGGGACGACAGGCGTGAGCCACCACGCCTGGCACTGTGGTATGTGGAGTTGATTGCTGGTGGGCGTGAGTCTCCACGCCCAGCATTGTATGTGGTTTCTGGGGATCGAACTCAGGACCTTGCGTGTGCGAGGCAGGCGCTGGAACTGCTGAGCCAACCCTCCGGCCCCCACCATGACTTCTTAATGGTTTCTCTTTTACTTGTAGCTATCCAGAGCTGGCTTTTGTTTGTAATCAAACCATCTCAATGGAAACTCTTGGGAGCACGATTCTGCTTTATCAGCTTCCTCCAATCTTGCCGAATGAATGCATTTTCTCTGCATGTAGAGCAGGCTACTTCTTACTGGTATAGGTAGAACTTTGGAATTCGAGTTTCTAAAACTCAAGAGCCAGACATCATCTAAACTAACCTATTATTTCCATTGGGATGAGGAATGTGAAGTACAGTCAGTAAGCTCATTTCTTTTTTTGTCAGTTATATTCCTTTATTGCTAACAATACAGAAATTCTTCCCCCCAAAATGCATTTGCATAACTAGTGCAATCCTTTAATAACATAGTAGTATCCTTGAAGAGAAACTATTTTTTAAACTCTGTCTTTACATAAATTTAAAATAATAAGTTTTACAGTGTGCTTGTCATGAAGTAAGAGTTTTATTATAGGAATTGTAACCAGACTTATAAAAAGCCACAGTTGTCTTATGGACATTTCTTTGATAAGAACATTCTTAGTGGAAAGGGGTTTGAGACCCCAGTGAAAAAGCTTTTGAGATTTTCAATGCAGCAATTATTTTTCCTTCTTAAATTTTAAAACTACAATGACCCTGCCTGTCAAAGAGTACTGAAATATAAACTTTTCAGATGGTCTGGCCATAATCTTATATCCTATGCAGATTTCAAAATGCACAACTAGTCCTCCCACAAAAATGTCTTCTGATGAATAATATTTAACTAAGTTTTTTTTATGGTAGTGGCCCAAAGACTTTGAAAACCATCCTTAAAAAGCTACTGTGGAACTTCTAAGTTAGTGAATTTTAACAGCTGTTTCCACCACTAGACCTGTAAGTGGAACTTGATTTCCCTTGAGGCAATCCTATTAATTTATTTTTATTATTTTAGGATAGCCAATATGATTTAACTGGCTGGGTTCTGACACTCAGATGGTGTGGGTGGTGTAGAAGTCTGGTTCGAATCTGCTTTTCCCTAAGGGCCTCCCCTGAAGACCACCCAGATGGATGTGTTAGGGGAGAACAAACAGTGCTGCACCCAGGCTGGAGCATTTCTGCCAAGCAGTGCACATTGTTCTCAGGAGACCAGGCCCCTCAGCAGCTTCCCCAGGTGGAAAAGGAATGTTGTTTTCTCTAGCTCAGAGTGAATGTGCAGAACCTTCCTTGGGTGTTTAGGCCCACATCCTGGAATGCACCGGGTCAGAGCTCTCCTGAATTGACAGCATGGTTTCAAGAGGGCCGAGTTGTGGTTTCAGATTTCTATTAGTAAGTTTAGGATAATGTCTGCCCTACTGATTTCTTAGTGCTTTAGTGTATAGATACCACATGGAAATAAGATGAATACATTTTGTAACAAAATATTGTGATATACTTACCAGGTATCTTCTTATGCAAAAGTCTTATAAGAGGTTTACCACCCCCAAAATATTGTGCTTTATGGGTCATCTCTCTCAACAGAGTGAAGTTAAGGTTAAGTGTCTTTTAAAAAATAATTTTATCACCAAAGAAGAACTTCGAAGGGAAGAAGTGAAGCTATTTCCTTGAGTTATCTGAAGAGTTTGGAAAGAAGGGCTTGTCAGTGCTTTGTTTCTGAATTAATAATTTTAGCCCATTTAAAAATAGTTACAAACAGGATGTAGTAAGTCCTTTTGGACAAATGAATGTGTAATTCTCACATAATCAAACAATTTAACAAAGATGCACTTAAATTGCTAATTAAGTGTTGAGACTAATGTATTTTGTTTTAGGAACATGGGTCTTACAAGAGAGTGTAAGAAAAGAACCAAATCATATGATTGGATTTGCTCCACATGGGTTTTTTTTGGTTACTTATTTATCATCACTCATTATTTGTGCTTGCCTAACTAATAAGACCAAGTTTTCAAAGGTCAATTTTTTTCTGCAGTTGAATTGTGAATAATTTCTCAATGAGCAAAATAGCTCATTTCATTGTTATTTCCCTGTCTACAAAGCCACTTGACTGATGATTTTTAGAGCAAGTAGAGCTGGAAAGAAGATATGGCTATGACTAGAATATTTAGATTTTTTTCCTTGACTTCTAAAGCTGTGTAGGTTCACTGTAGAAAACATGCAAAATTCAACAGAGTATGAAGAAGGAAATAGAAACTACACAAAATCCCAAATCAGAACATTCTAGTTGTATTTTCTGCTTTAAATTTGTTATGCACACATTTTTTTCTTTTTTTTGAGACAGGGTCTTACTTTGTAGTTCAGGCTGGCCCTGAGCTCACTATGTAGTCCAGGCAAGTCTCGAACTCAGCAATCCTCCTGCTTCTGCCTCCTGAGTGCTGGGATTACAGGTGTGAGCCACCACGCCCGGCACTGTGGTATGTGGTATTGATTGCTGGTGGGCGTGAGTCACCACACCCAACATTGTATGTGGTTACTGGGATCGAATTCAGGGCCTTGCACTTGCAAGGCAGGCGCTGGAACCACTGAGCTACATCTCCGGCCCCATACATTTTATTTTTTAAAAATAGGTACTTATTATTGTCATTAAACATTTTTTCATTTGTCCAGCATACATTGAATGCTTCTAATTGTAAATTTTGAAACAACAACAAGATGTTCAACATGATCAATGTTTTAGTTCTTACAAAACACTCAACATGGTCTACAATAAACAAAGGGTGGGAAGGGTACAATGTTTTTCTCTTTCAGTTAGCTCAGTGATTTGTCAGAATTACCTCTAGCAGTATCTGCAAAGAATTCATATATGGACATATTGTCATTTTCAATGAGTACATGAACCATTTTTTGTATAAATCTTGAACTTCTGGCCATCATCACTAAATATTGAATGAATATGCAATATAACAAATAAGTATCTTATGGCAATAATCTCTCTGTATAGTTTTAGTAAGTTTAAATCATAAACTATTTTTATTAAAATTAATGCAAAATAATTATGTCTACCTTTCCTTTCACATTAAAGTTAGTTCAACAAATATTTTGTAGAACTACAACATATAAGATATTGAGCAAGGGGATATAGGGCTGACTCTGAAATGATTTCTATTCTGAGGTGTTCATTTCCTGGCTCAAGACTCTGCTCAGGAGTCTGCAATGCCTGCCATGGCAATCCCATAGTCTGGTTAATTTAAAGAATAAAAATTTATTTTCTCACAGTTATGGAGACAGGAATTCCCAGATGAAGGTTCTGGTAGAGTGAGTTTCTGGGGAGGCCTGTCTTTCTAGCTTGCAGATGACTCCCTTTTCTCTGTGTCCCTGTGTGCCCTTTCCTCTGCATGTACTCCAGGAAAGAGAGCTCTGGAATCTCTAAATATTTATATACATATTATGTATATAAAATATTTATATATAATATATATTAATATTATATAGAATATATTATATATATATGTCTTATCATATCAGGACCCCAGCTTTATGACTTTATTAAATCAAATTTACCTTCCTACAGACTATCTCCAGCTACTTTGGAGGCCAGAATTCAACATATGAATTTTGAGAGAACACAATCCAACCCATAGCAGGGATCCATCCAGTCACGACTGTACTGACCTAATATTTAATTAGCTTTGTAAATAAAGATGAGTAAAGTGTGATAGTCACTTAGAGAAATTAAGAGACTGATTCTACCTGGATTGGCGGGGGGAGCCTCATGGAGGAACAAGGAATTTAGTTTGTCTTACAATTTTCCAGACACAGACATGCAAGTGATTTATTGAGGAAGTGCATCCAGGAGAAACTAATAAGGAAATAGGTGATGCAGGGCCAGGAAAGGCAGAAAGTCAAGCACAGGGTGAGGTTTCAGGCACAGCCCCACAGAGGGTAGCTTGGAGTTTGAGTTCTGCCTTGAAAGTACTGCCACCCTTCCTCTCAAGTGAGTCCAGGGTCCTGTAGGTGGTTCTGGGCCTACAAACTCATTGATAGCTGTAGTGCACAGGTTTCCTTCTTTCCTAATGGGTGCTTTTTCAGTATGGCAGACAGAGAGGCAATATGGCGATCTGCAGAACAGTAAGCTGGAACTGCTGGGACCCTTTATAGCAATTCTGCAGCTGGTGCTCTTGTCAGGGCTGACTCAGAGCTTAATCCCTTTGTGATGTAGCCCCAACCACAGGCTCACAGATCTCCAGTGCCTTGGGGAGATGGGTGGAGCTTCTTTACTTGACTGGTGCCAATCTCTGTTCTCTTTTGGGAACCAATTTATATATGTTGAAAATGGCAGCTGCTGCCGTCCAGTGTGAGCACTGCCCTATTCCAGCAGCCCTGTTCTCCATGGGGGCCTGTGAGCCATCAGAAGTCACGAGTCAGCCACAGGTTTGCCAGCCCCTCCCCCACGGGAGAGGGGCTCCATCCATTTCATTGAAGGTTTTCTCTTTGATCTCCCTGTAGATTTACCTTCTTGTTTCAGATCTTGCCTGGGTCTTGGGGTCCCACTTCCCTCCTTTTTTGTTTCCTTGAGGTGCTTTATTCTAATATGGGAATCGTAAATTGCAAAGAGATTGTTTTGTTGTTGTTCATCACTCCTCCATCTTCCCGGAAGTCCCTAGATTTAATAGTTAATGATAATCTGAAAGCACATCAAGATATGTAAAGCCGTCGGGTATTTGTTTGATGGCAAGCTTTCTTATTCAGATAAGATTTCTATATTTTATATTTACAATTTTATGTTCTATAGCTTGGGTCCCAGATTCATAATGTTAATAGTCCAGGAGACTATTTTTAAAGATATTAATGTCTTGCTACACTTCTAGGTTACCATTATTAAAGCAGTAATTAAATTATATTTGGTGTAGTATGATTTGTAAAGCAGAAAGCTAGTCTAATTCATAGTAATATGATTCTAAATAAAACTGAAATAAAAATAAGGATAACATCTTATCTAACCAGAAAATTTACTTAATCAGAACATAATAAACATTCCATTGATTATGAGCTACATGGCAGTTATAAAGAACTGTGCTCCAGAAGATGTGAACTGTTAGCTTAATCAAATTTGAAAGACTAAAAATGGTATTTGTGTGTGGTTAGTTTGGGGTAGAATGTCCTCAGTCAGATGCAAGAACAACATGATTTGAAATAGGTCTTTTCAAGCCTGAATTTAACACTAATACACTGGCAATTCTTTTTAGAACAAGATTCAGCCAATTCAGCCAAGTTTAACTATAATTTTATTGTCCTAATGCCTTTTCTTAGGATTTTTGTCTCTTTTGTGGAGTCTGTTAAGTTGCATGGTGAAGACTTTTTTGTTTCGTACACTCATGTGTGGTGACAGCCTTGTAGCATGTCTCTGTAGCCAATAAACAAGGTCATGAAACAGTCCCAGTGAACAGAGAAAGCTGTGATTCTCTCAGTTACAGGGGCACCTTCAGTGTGGGAGAAGAAATGTGTGATAGTGGGTGAAGGAGTGAATATTTGGACACTTAAATAAATCACTTGGGGAACTGAAATAAATCCTGTGAGTTTCATTAACCAAAGTTGCAGTGTTGTTTGAGTCATAGTTGTATTCTTTTTAGATGTCAGGGTATTTAAAAACCTGAGATTCCCTCCCTACTCTCTAAGATACCATTAATATAATATCCTGAGCTTATACTTCTGTGGTTAAATCTCTCAATGTGAGAAACAGCAAAGCTGCCTTGTTGAGTAAAAAGCTTATTTTCTGTATCTCAGCACTGTTCAAAATGGAGTGTGACAGTGTCACAGGACTGAATTACAGGAATCAGAACCGGCAGGCAGAGTCTGCCATGGTGGCATCTGGGACCATGGTTTCCCACGTGAAGTCCCGTCCAAGAGAGGGGAATATCTGTTCTCGCTTGCTCCAGTTCCTTCCAGAGGGATATAATTTTGTCACATGGGCACTGTCCACTAAACCAGCCCAAACAGACGCTGAGTTGTGTGACTGTGTACATGGGCAAGGGACGCGGGAGACGTTTGAGGCTGTGGTACACAGTGACCCCAAATGGGGAGAGATTTCCTGGAAACTGAACTTCAGCTGAAACCCAGGAGTTTAAAAAAGGTACGAAAGTAAATGTCAGTTTGTACCACGGGAATAAGTTATTGACAGTGGATTAGAGGGGGAAAAAATCATAGTAATTATCTACATATTCCTATCAACTATGTTCTCTTCATAATTTAACAATATTTCTACTGGTATTTAAAATGGTTTTTCAATGCTCATATTTGTGTGTATGAAAACAGAATATTAAAAAATCAAGAATATAAAAAGTTTGGGTGTCTGCCTAGCTAGTTTATTTTTCTGTCTACCCTTTTTGGGTTCACGAATCTCAATGAGACCCTGTCAAATAATTTGTCACGTACTTCTTACTGGCTTAAGAACTACAAATGCAAGATATTTATAAAGGATGAAGCATACCTTTTAAAAAATCCTTTTCTCCAATTTGAATCATTTTCGTCTTTACAAAGACCTTTCTTCCTCCCTCTCCCTTCCTCCTTCTCCCTCTCTTTCTCTTTTCCTTCCTTCCCCCTTTCCCCTCTCTTCCTCCTCCTTTTTCTCCTTCTTCTTCTCTTGAGTTGGATGAATCCAACATTACATGGTAGAGACCTGTGTGCCTCCTAGCCTACATGATCTCAGGTAACGCTCCTGTGAACATTTAGAAGACACCAGGTAACAACTGAAAACTTACAGATGACTTTACCTAACAGATCGAGATTCAATTTCTAGCTTTATTACTTCTAGCTCTGTCATCTTTGCTAATTGTTCTGCCTTTATTTGTATGCTAAAGATAAGAATGTCTGTTTCATAAAGTTATTTTAATCAATAACGAGTTGATGGGTATAAAACACTAAGTTGCAACATATCCCACAAATTTCAGATATTAACAGTATAAAATCTTGAGCAGATAAACACGTGAGACATCAAGCAAGTCAATTCCTATTCTAGGATTAAGAGCTTTAAAATCATATGATGAATAAATCTTTGAATAATTATTCAAGAACTTCCAGATTCTCTTCAAGGTATGATTTAATTAATCACCACCCTAAGTCCTGATGTAGTTACTATTCTCTCATTTCACAGATACTTAGCCCAGTGCCCTTGCGATAGAACCAAGATTCAAACACTGGCCTCAACTGGTCTTCTACACTGGGACTCAAGTAGCTATTTTTGAAGTAGATTACATTTCCAGGAACTCTATGATCTATCCTGAGGCTGTCTAATGCCACTAGTGATACTGTTTCTTGTTCTGATGGTTAAGGTTTGTGACAGAAATTTATAGGATTTTTGAGATTCAGACCCTGATATGAAGACACAGACTTTTAAGTGCTTATTACAAGACATGCATTGCTTATAAAAACATTTATGAGTTGCTCATTTTACTTTTGTCACCCAAGTAAGTAAGGTTTATTTTGAGACTATCCTCATTTTGCAAATGAAAACTATAATACAAGGAGGCTGAGTAACTTGTTGGAGTTATATGCCTGGTGAGAGAAAGATCAGAGGCTTACTCTGTCTAGTGTGGGCCAGAGCCCCACTACACTGTGTCACCACTGGTCTGTGAGTATGAAAATATATCCCCAGTGTCTTTGATCCTAGCTAATGTAGCTCAGTGTTCATGCCATTCTTTACAATCAGGCGCCCTGTCTCACACAGTGTAGACAGCACTGTGCGGAGCCCCTTTTATACTTGGAAAATAAGCCATATAGGAAAAGGAACCAAGATAGACAAGTTCTGTGTTTTTGCTTTTCCTCTTTATTTCTACTGCTTCTGAAGCCCTCCGAGTAAAGGGGAATAAGCACGGCCTTTGGAAAGGGGCCTTGTTATAGCCCTGCTACGACATGCTAGTCTCTCTAACATCTCTAAGTCTTAGTTTTCTCATTTATGAAAGGGATACAATACTGAAAGAATTATTGTGAGGAATAAAGAGATCATTCTGTAAAGTATCTCCCTTAGAGTAAATGCCTAACAAATATTGATTCCTTCTATTTTTGCTTCTATTGGAATGCATTCCAGTCATCTAAGCACATTAGTGTTCTGTTTTTAAAAACCCTAAAACCACCAATGCATCTGAATTTCTCGGAATATCTGAAACCAAAGAAGTTTTTTAGGACATGCAAATAACGAGTGGTCCTCGCATATCTACCAATAGGAAACATGAAGGAATTCAGTCCTCTGGAGTAGTCACATGACAAAACCTACCTTAAAGATATTCGGACTATCTCAGTAACTGAACAGTTTAGCTGCCACGAGCTGGTATCAGTAAAACTGTCAAAATAATTAACCTGAACAAATCTTGGTTCCTTTATTTCTTTTTAAATAAAGTGACATTCCCAGGAAGGATTTTCTCCGACCTACAAAAATTTTTTGGAGCGTG
>PVIC010037516.1:0-18060 GCA_004025085.1 Thryonomys swinderianus | reverse complement strand
TTTTTTTTTTTTTTTGAGACGGGGGTCTCACTTTGTAGTTCAGGCTGGCTCTGAGATCACTATGTAGCCCAGGCAAGCCTGGAACTCAGCAATCCTCCTGCCTCTGCCTCCCGAGTGCTGGGATTACAGGCGTGAGCCACCATGCCCGGCATTGTGGTATATGGTACTGATGGCTGGCGGGCATGAGTCTCCATGCCCAGCATTGTATGTGGTTATCAGGATTAAACTCAGGACCTTGCACTTGCAAGGCAGGCACCGGAACCACTGAGCTAAATCTCCGGCCCTGGTACCTTTACTCTTATAGTTCACTCTGCCGTAAGTGCTTCCCCCCCAGATAGCTGCATGGCTGCCTCGCTCCATTCAGGCCTCTGCTCAAGTCTAACCGCAACGGGGTTGTCTAGGGTGATACCCAGCACCATCCTGCCCCACCACACACCTTTATCCCACATGAAGCTGTCAGATTACAATTCCCAGTGCAGCTCCCACACCCCATGAGAACAGAGACTCCGAGAGAGAACAGTCACAAACTCTTTCTTGTCCCCGGAACACTTCCTGTCGCACAGGATGTACTCAGTAAATGGGTGTCGATGGATGAGTTAGCGGGGGCACATGGAGACAGAGCACTTACGAGGCTGCTACTCTGATCTGTTAAGAAATCACAAGGGTCTGGACTCAAGGGCAGAAAAGTGGGGAAATGAGGGTGTAGTCAAGAGCTGTTTGAGTGGTAGATACAGCAAACCTTGGGCACTAAGAGAAAGTAGGATAAACTCCCAAGTCTCTCCCTGGCCCTGGATGGAGGGCGGTATTGCTTTCTCACCAAGATAGGAAATATGTATAGAAAACGAGGCTCAGGTAAGACAGGAGAGAGTGGAAATAACTTCAGTCTTAAATGAGTTTCATCGGAGGTGTTAAAGGCAAAATGGAAAGGCCCGAGACAGCTGACTAGAGAAAATCCAGGGTGAAGACAGCCCAAGCTCAGGCTGCTGTGGCAAAGACTGAGCAGCCAGAGCAACAAACTCTTTTGCCACAGGCCCAGATGCCAGGGTGACCCGTCGTCACAGACAAACTCATCAGAGGCCAGCAGGACGCTCTGAAAGACTGCAGAGACACAGGGTGGGAAGAGCTCTTTGAGCTAATGGTGGAAATGTCTTTTTCTGGGACAAGAAAAGTTTCAGGGGTTCTTAACTGTATGCCAACAAACTGGGGATTCTTTTCTGTACGGGGTGCCAGTAATATTTTGTTTCTGCAAATCCTGAAAGGATTATATGATCCACTTCTTTTTGGCACCACAGAGAACCAGATTTCAAGTGGTTTGAGGAGTCTCGTTATATAGGAAGCCGAGTCTGTTAGCATTACACAGGATGAACCGAAATGGGAGTGGGGGTGAAGTCGATACCATCGAAGACACCCCTGAAATCTCAGTAGATACAGTGACACCAGAAAAAGAAACAAGACCTAAGAGGTGTCAGAGGTTACTTTTATTTCAAGTTAACATTTTCTTGAACGTTTTCTTTTTCTGAACATTTTTCTCTGTCTCGCAGACGCAAGGTTCCGAGTTTGATCCCTTGGATCAAAAAAAAAAAAAAAAAGGCAGTTAAGTTTCATTTTGTTCAGGTCAAATACAGGTTCCCACAGGGTCCCCTGGGGACTCCCGGTTGCCCATCAGCCTGCAGAGGAAGTCTGAGCTTTACATTTGCGTATGAGAATTACCAGCATTTTAAAGACAGGGAAATTACCAGTCCCTTGGCTCTGTATGGAACTCGTGCCCTCTGCCCCTGCGATGTCACTCCCAGGCTCCTAAAGCACACAGTAAACTCCCCAAAGAGAAAAGAATATTTTCTAACCTGCTCCCCTGTGTAATCTGGAATGAAGTTGAGGCTTAACTTGTGAACAAAATGGAATAGATGCCTCTCTGCCTGTCTGTCTCACTAAAGATGGGTAAAAGTCTTGGACTGTATTATAAAAACAAACCCAGAAAGATTCTGAAAATGGGGAGGGGAAAGGTAGACCAGGTGGGCACGTCAGGACTCAACAGTACCGTGGCAGTGCGGCCCTGGGTTGGGGAGGAGACATCTTTTGATTTTGTTTTCTTTCTTCGTTTTGTATATCCTGGACTGGGTGCCAGTGGAGAAAACAGCAGAAAAGAAAAGCCTGTTCTCTCTCACCAAAGGACCAGGCAGCAGCCTAGCAAAGCAGAAACTTTGTTTGTTTTCGTATTTTGCAGGACTAGGGATTGAACCCAGAGATGCACTACCATTGAGCTACCTCGACAGCCCTTTTTATTTTTTATTTTGAGACACAGCCTCACTGAATTGCTCTAGCTGGCCTTGAACATGGGATCTTCCTGCTTCAGCCTCACAACTAGCTGCGATTGCAGCCATGCGCCACCACACCTAGCTTTAGCAGAAACCTTTGGATAGTAAACACCCTGGATAAAAGTACCAAAGGGCCAAAATAACAGAAACTGCCGGGATCCCCAGCTCCCATCAGTGAAGGCCTAGTGAAAAACGCCCCCACTTTGCCTAGCAGCAGGGGATGCTCTCTCCAGACCCTTCCTGCTGGGAGTGTGGAGGAAGCCTGGAGCTCTGCCCTCCCCCAGGCGGACAGTGGAGGCTGACTGAGGTGCCCAGTTCCCACACCCTCGACTGTGAGGTTCCCACCAGAGTAGGGTCCATGGAGGCCAAGTCTGCCGTGGGAAGGCCTACACTTCGCTCTCACCAGCAGTAAAGCACTGAGGCCTCCCTTCCCCTACTGGCCCCTTTTTATCTGAGACCCACTAACGTGCAAGATTTTAGTCTGATGATATAATAGCCAAAATGACCAGGAGACAATAAAAAGTCATTCATTGTATCTAAAATAGACCAAAGCTGGCGTACAAGATTCCATTTGTGGGCAAATGTAGGATAAGATCAGCAATGATAAGGGAATAATTTTTTTTTTACATTGAGAGGGTCATTAATTTGTAAAGTAAAAAATTCAATTAAGAGACCAATAGGGAAGTAAGTTAATTAGTTGGTATTTTAAGAGAGAGAAAAATAAATTTAAAATAGATATAAAGCTGGATTTCATTAGTAAAACAATTATCTCTATAAAATAATAATCTAAGATCTAATTATTTAATAGTTTCACCTAAATCAATGGTTGTATATGATCAGTCTCACTTGAGAAGTTTCATAAACGGTAGACATGCAGCCCAGCCCCAGAGCACATAAATCATAGTCTTCCCCGCGGATCCCAGGGCACAGCCACGGTTGGGAGCCATTGCCCCAAATCAGTCATAGTCAGAATTTAAGTGAAGGGGTGTTTACCCCTCCCGAGTAGTGGAAATGGAAGGAACGGAATTCTTTTGCTGAAAGAGCGCCCTTTTGGGCCATTTGTCTTGCTTCATGTACCTCTGTGATGAATTTGATTATCTGGCTCCCAGACCCAAACAATAAATCTGAAATAGTAATTAAAAGGGATTCCATCTACCACAGGCAGCCATACTGATGGTTGCCATATATGAAAGCTGAAAGTGCAGGGAAGCGCAGAGGAGAGTTAAATTGCACTAGATGGCTTGGTCTTCAAAATGGTTTGACTGTTTTCTTGAGCTGTTTCCTCAAAGCAATGTTCTTGGAATTAAAATTCAACTTTTCATAAAACTATTGTACTGACTTCCAAGTTGCAAGCCCTCATTACTCAAACTCCTAGGTATTCCAGAATAAAGGTCTCCTGTAGCCTTCTTGGAGAGTTTGAGCATAAAGAAAACAGTTCCCATGAACTAGTAGGTTCTAACCACCTTTCTGATGAGGAACTTGATGAGCTGAGTCTAAACACGAAAAAACTGTAAATTCCTTACTATGGATGAGGAATTTGCAACAAAGGAAAAAAGGACTCAAGCATTTAAATTAATAGAGAAGGGCAGGGCAGGTCCAGCTTCCTGTGCATCTCTCTGGAACAACTTATATTTAATTTCATAAAGTACAAAGTTCATTTGCAGTGAGAACATTGTCTAGGTTGTAAATCTTCTTCCTGATGGTGCCCTAGATCCTTGTCAGGATATGGAAAATTTGGAAGAAATAGAAGTTGGATCTGGAGATATAATTCATTCCATACAGTGAAATGGATTGATGTCAGAAACTTACTGGAGTGTTTTACAGAATGGCTCTCATCAAGCTGTTGAATATCAAAGCTTGAAACCCCTTGTCAATCAGTGGTATAAACTTAGCCCTTTAATCAGTTTGTTTCAGTTATTTTCATTGACCTGAATAATACTGATCAATAGTATGAGGCTTGTAACAGACTCATAACAGGCACTTGCATAAATAATTGATTGTACTTGTTCTGAAGCAATTTTTTATACTGCTTAAGGCCTGTGTTTTGGATAGTAGGTTTTACATCACCATTGAAGTGTCCTCTGGTTCACACATACTGGTATGACTTTTGGAGTATGTAGCCCGGGACTGTGGTACCTTATGTTTTAAAGCACACTTGCTAATTAACATTTGCTACAATAACCCTAAATCCCTGAGAAAGAAAGAGAATAATTTGTTTTATTTACTGAAGCTACAAAATATTTTCAAACTATAGGGTGTTTTTAAAATGTTCAACATGTTAAAATAAAAGCAAATATTATTAAAAGTGATACTCATTTATAAAGGAATTAACCATTAGTGATCCCAAATTACACATTCTTTTCCATGATGCATCATTACAAAATTAAAATTTCTCAACTGGAGCTGGGGTATAGAATAGTGGTAGAACATGTGTTTAACATGCACAAAGTCCTGGATTCAATCCCAGCTCAGAGAGAGAAAGACACAGAGAGAGGGAGGGAGGGAGGGAGGGAGGGAGGGAGGGAAAGAGAATTTTCTATCTCTTTGCCATTATTGTTCCATACTAGCCCAAACTTACAGCCACAACCACTTTAATAAGGTCCTGGGTTCTTAGGTCAAGAAAGGACAAAGAGGGCTGGGTATTTAGTTCAGTGGTTCCAGCATCTGCCTCACAAGCACAAGGTCCCAAATTTCAGTACCACATACCATAATGCCAGGCGTGGTGGCTCACACTTGTAATCTCAGCACTCAGGAGGCAGAGACAGGAGGATTGCTGAGTTTGAGGCTCTTCTGGGCTATATAGTGAGCTCAGGGCCAACCTGAACTACAAAGCGAGACCCTGTCTCAAAAATAAAAAAAAATAAATAAATGGCAAAGAATACCACATTGTTTTTCTGGTATAAGAAACTGACAGTGGAAATGAGGACTAAAATGTATAATAGATATTGGAAAATGGGAAAGGGCACAAGGAAGGAAGGAGGAAGGGGGGAGAACAAAACAGAAAATAGAAGAAAAAAATGGAAACAAAGCTTTTGTACATAGGAAGGGGAAGGAGCTCGAGAGACAGAGAAATGGGGAAAAAAGAGGCAGCATGCACCATGCACAGAGACAAATTCCTTACAGTGAGTGTTAGCATTATACATGCCTAAATGTACCAATCAGTGTTTTGCTATTTTAAAAAAAGGGTGGGGGGAGCCGGAGATTTGCCTCAGTGGTTCCAGCGCCTGCCTCACAAGTGCAAGGTCCTGAGTTTGATCCTGATAACCACATACAGTGTTGGGCATGGTGACTCACACCCACCAGCCATCAATACCACATACCACAGTGCTGGGCGTGGTGGCTCACGCCTATAACCCCAGCACTCGGGAGGCAGAGGCAGGAGGATTGCTGAGTTCCAGGCTTGCTGGGCTACATAGTGAGCTGAGGGCCACCCTGAACTACAAAGCAAGACCCTGTCTCAAAAAAAAAACAAAAACACAAGGGCATGTTTTTGGAGCACAAGGGCGTCTTGGAGGTGCTCAGCTTCCTCAAACGCAGAGGCCCCAAAGTAGGTGGGCTCCTTAGCTGGCTCAGGGCTCCAAGCATGAGGCCCCCACGGAATGATCTACCCCTGGAAGTCAGAGTCTTGCTTCTATTGCATTGTATTGGTTCAAAGTGAAAGAAAGGCTAGCAGAAAGAGGAGCACTCCTTGCAAGGCTTTAAAGGCTGGGAAGGCTGCCTGTGAGGCTGCCTCAAACAATGGCAAAAGGGCGTTGGGAAGTGGAGTCGGTTCTTATGGGGACTTGCGGGTTGGGAGAGCATTGTGGCAGATCGGGATTGGCTGTCCTGGGTGGCAGGTAGGGAGCTTGCTGATAGGCTGCCTTTTGGCGCGCACAGGAAAGGAAGCCATGTTGGACCTGGTGTGGTGTAGGGGTCCTTTTGTAGGACAAAAAGCAACTAGTATGATCAGACTTGATTCAAAGGGAGGAAATGTAGACTTCCATCCCTCAGGGAGGAATGTCAGGAAATATAGGAGTAGGTTTTAAACCCTCCGCATTTAACCTTCTAGTTAAAAATTCCTTACATTTCTCTGTTTAAAATACATTTCCTCCTTTCCCAAGATACCCCTCATAGTGTCAGATTCAAGGTCAGGGCCCAGAATCTCATCATCTAATTCAGTCCAGGTTACCATTTTTCAAGTAAAGTTACCTAAACTGACAAATTAACTTCTCTCCACAACAGTATTGGACACTCACAGTAGTTACCCTTCTTAAAAAGGAGGAGAGAGAAGGCACATTGTAGTCACTGGCTTTGTACCTGCTTCCTGCTCCCAGAAGCTGGGGATCCTGATGCCTCTTCATATTTTGCAAAAGTGTCTTTGTCCTTTCAGTCCAACCTGAAGTTTTTAGTTCAACCTTTTGAAATCTTGATGTGTACATTAATATGTAATCTATATTAGACAAAAACATCCATAAATCTCTACAGAAATGCTGTCCTACACTTTGGGTTCCTTGTGAGTTGCCGGGCACAGGCCCTCTGAGCCCATGAGGCATGCCCTGAAGAGCTTTAGAGTCTTTCATCCTTCTGCTAGATTCTTTGAAGCAGTGCTTTAGATCTTTCTGAGCTTGTAACAAAGGATCTTACAATCCCACTCTGGATTTGATCCATTGCCCTGAAACCATTTCTTTTTTTTTTGAAACCATTTCTTAATTTGAGAATCATTTGCCATCTGGGGAAGCTGGGAATAAGAAACAGTTTTATTTTCAAACCCAGCAATTGCGGGCTTCTTTATACTTCCTCTAAATCTTGCATGAAAGACGAACAGTTCTTTATTAGGATCATCTCTTTCCTCTCACTTTTTTTTTTTTCATAGACAGCCAGAAGCCAGATGGCGCTTTCATTATTCTGTCTAGAAACCCCTTATCTGCATCATCACTTTTGTTAGGTATATTTTCTAGTCTCTACCTTGCCTTCAGCAACAGGGTTGTCACATTTTCTGCCCCTTTGTAACAAGGGTCACCTTTCCTCCCTCCTGAAATTGTATTGTCCTTCTCCTCTGTTTGGCCTCTGTGACCACCTCCTGGAAACCTGTCATGACTATTCATTGCCTAAGCTACAGCCAATTGTGTTAGCCCTGGAGTCTCCACTCCTCGTTCTACATTCTTATTCCAGCTACTCTTGCTGTGTAACAAACCACCCAGACTGAGTGGAATAAAACAACCACCGTTTTATGTTCAGGGATTCTGAGAGTCAAGAATTTGGAAAGGGCATAGTGCCCTGAGTTAAGGAAGATTCTGAGGCTGTAGCTCAGCAACTGAGGGGACCCTTAACACCATTCTGTGAGTTGCTTTGCCCCCCCCCAAAGAAATTCACATTGCAGGACCAGAGATTGAGCTCAGTGGTTCCAGTGCCGCCTAGCAAGTACAAGGTCCCTGGTTCAATCCCCAATAACCACATACAACAATACTGGACATGGTGACTCACACCCACCAGCACTCAGTACCACATACCACAATGCCAGGCGTGGTGGCTCATGCCTGTAATCACTGCACTCAGGAGGCAGAGGCAGGAGTGCTGAGTTCAAGAGTAGCCTGGGCTACATAGTGAGCTCAGGGCCAGCCTGAACTACAAAACGAGATCTTGTCTCAAAAAAAAAAAAAAAAAAGAACTGAGAGATCAGGGAGCACCCATAAATCCACATGTTCCCTTTGTCCAGGTTGATGACCCATGTTCTCTCAGGGCTCTGAAAACAAGACTGTCACCAGATGCAGCCTCTAAGCCTTGCACCAGAGCTCTGAGTCAAAATACACCACTTTTCTTTATATTCCTTAGTTTGAAGTTGTTATGATTTATATCTAGATGTCTCCAACCCTCATGGGTTCATAGGTGGAAATTCTGAAGGATAGTTAAATGTGGTGTTAGGAGGTGAGGCCTAGTTGGAAGAGGTGGGCATGCACTGGGGGCATGACCTAGTGGAGCCTCTTCCTTCTTGGTTTTCCCTTCTCTTTCTATTTCCTGGCCACCATGGTGTAAGCAGCTTTTCTCCAGCCAGAACCTTTCCACCATGCAGTTTCTGTCTTGGGACCCAGCAAGGTGGTATTATATTATTAGCAACACTCAGCAGAGGGTTTGAATCATCGGAGCCTCCAATCCTTGGTTGTATGGTACCAGAACTGGGAGGGAGTGACCCAGTGTGCTGACTGGAGTAGTGTCTGCGTGTGTCCTCTCTAAGGCACGAGGCTTTCTCGTGGCACAGTCACCTCAGAACAGTCAGCCCTCTTAATTGGTAGCTTCAAGCTCGGACACTTTGTTAGGTAATAATTGTTCCTAAAGAAGTAAATGCTCAGTAATCCCCACCATGTGTGAAGAAATAAAGTAAGGAATCCCAACCGTGTTATTTCCACAATGAGCTAGCACCATGAAGGTTTCTGATCTAGATCTACTTGAGACACAGAATAAAGAGAGTAGGAGTGGGAAGAAAAGGAGGGCAACTGAGAGAGACAGATGAACAGAGAACAGAGAGACACCATGAGAAGCACTTTTAAAAAGTCACTCAGCATCCTGCAAGACGCCAGAGTAGCCATCTTCCAAGTTTCTGGATGAAAAACAGAATGAACCTCATCCTCTCTGTGGAGGAGCAGCCAAATCAATTTGTTAATTGAGATCAAAAGAGCATAAACATTACAGCCCTGCAGTCAAATGAAAGTAGAAAATTGCAGTTCAAAAAAGTCCAGTTGTATGTGTCAAAATTCAAGCACAAGAAATCAAATGCCTAGTACAGTTTCATGAAAGTCCTTTTTGAGTCACACGTCTTTGGTTAGAGGGGAAAGCCCAAGTTACTGAAGTTCCTTAGAGATGTGGACAGAGAGCAGTAACCAAAGGAAAGGAGAGATTCTCCCACTAAGACGGCCATGGAGTAGGTCTGGAACAAAGACGCCACGGAGTGGAAGTGAGACTCCAGACAGTGTGAAAAAGGCAGAGATCTTTTCCCTGGGTGGTCCTGGATGGCTTGAAAGGAACTAGTAATCATCTGAGGAGATTAACTCTTTTTAAAGTAACAAGAGCTCATGACCTATTACATTATTAGAATCTTTTGTCATAAAATACCAGCCTTTTTCTGGGCCCCATACCTTCTCCAGAAAGCTGCAGCTGCTTAAAACTAATTTGTAGGATTCTGGATTTTGCAACCAGCATTTTCAGGTTCCACAGTTTTTCCCTAATAGAGCAAGCATATGGACACATCAAGGCAGAGACATAAAGATGCAGACAGGGAGATAAAGACCATGAAACAAAACAGACAGCAGCAAAGGTTAGAGTTATGGTGGACCTCAGAGGGTCAGGACCTCACTCCCTGACCTTTTCTAGTAGTATACCTAAAGACCTGATCTGTAACCATAGGCACATATTTGGTGACAGTTCTTATCCCACAAAGCAATCCTGAATCCGTAAGTTAATGTTGAGGCCAATGTAACTTTTTCTTAAAAAATTTTTATTTGGGCCGGAGATTTAGCTCAGTAGTTCCATCGCCTGCCTCGCAAGCACAAGGTCCTGAGTTCGATCCCCAGTGACCACATACAATGCTGGGTGTGGAGACTCACGCCAACCAGCAATCAATACCACATACCACAGTGCGGGGCGTGGTGGCTCACACGTGTAATTCCAGCCCTGGGGAGGAAGAGGCAGGAGGATTGCTGTGAGTTTGAGGCTTGCCTGGGCTACATAGTGAGCTCAGGGTCAGCCTCAACTACAAAGCAAGACCCTGTCTCAGAAAAACAAAAAAAATAAATTAAAATCTGCCATCGTGTATAGTGCTTCTCTAGTTCATCATTTCTTATTATACTTTAACTTTGCTTACATTTCTTTTCTGTTGTCATTTGACAGATTTACTTCTTATTTAATAATAAATGTATTAGAGAGTGTGTATTTTCTTCTAAATTTAGCTTTGGTTGAATACCATAATTTTTTATGTAAACAGTCTCTTTCTCATTAATTTTGCTATGTGTAATTGTAACTGTAATCTTTTTAACCTAGGAGTTATTTGAAGAGGTAGGTTGGTTTTTGTTATAGTTGTTTTTTATTTTCATGATAAAACTGGTGATTTTTTAACATTTGGTTATAATTTTCAAGTCTTAGTACACTATGGTTATAGAATGTGCATCTCCTACTTGGAATTGGGAGAAAAATGTTCCTTTGTGACCTCAATACAGGTATAGACATGTTTCAGAGACCATAATAAATTCACATTTAGTTCCATCTACAAAAGTACGTGCGTGCATGGTTCCACATGGGTCTGTAGGTCCATTGGTTATTCAGCCTCTCTCTACCTTCATCTGCTTTTTTGTCTGCTTGGCCTGAACTACCAAAGACTTGAGTCACCACTAGGATTATGATACAGTCCATCTCTTTTGTAGTCTGTATAACAGATCTTGCTTTATACGTTTCAGTACCGAGGTATTCGATGAATGTATTTAAAACCTTGGATTTTGTGTCATCTCCTACTACTCCCATTCCTATTTCCTTCTGGGATATCTTTCTCCTCCTTCTCATCTTTCTCCTCTTCCTCTTCCTTCTTTCCTTTTATCTTTTGGCCCCTTTGTGACAAGCCTCCCTTTGCTGTCCAGGCTACTAATTCCTAGGCCTCAGTGATCCTCCTGCTCCCACGTAGCCCGGACTACAGTTGTGAACCACCGTGACTGGCCAGCTCCTTCTGTCTTTTTCTTTTAGATACATCTCTTATGAATATAAATGAATGATGGTCTGGTTTGCGTTTTTATGTAATCTGCGAGCTTCCTGTTGAGTTGCGGAGTTGCTGTCTGTCCTCCCAGGGGGCAGCAGCAACCTGGTCTCATGGCGTGAGCGGTCATCACCCCCAGGCCAGAGCAGACATGTAGAGAACTAATTCCTGCCTGCAGCAGACGAAGCTGCCCCGACAAGGAAGCCTAGGGAAAGGGTGGGGAAGCCCACACCCCAGCTGGCTTGTGGCTGAGCCATCTGGGCCAGGGTCCCTGACCCTGAGGGTCAGCACTCCCGCTGCACCCGGCTGCTGTGCCAGACCCAGCAGCCAACACCCCCAGGATGTGCTGGCGCCTGCCGCGGCCATCATTAGCTTTGTATTAGGCCTTACTCGAGCTGTCCTGTGAAGTGTTACATAAACTCATTTCTGGATTTCACACGTAAAGTAATCGGGTGCGAGTGAAGCATCACAGACATAAAACGTTCTTAAAACGAAAATGATATTTTTAATCTAATCACATAAACATTATCTGGATGCAATATGTCTACATGGCAGAGATATTGCTGTATCATCTTACCAGTGGCCTCAGAAAGCCCATGTGGTTTGCACAGGTTGCTGCGTGATTTCCAATTCCTTGAATATTTTCCCTTCTCTCTCCATGAAGTACCTATACGTCATTTTTTAAAATCCTTAATTACACCTAAGAATTCACCTCCTATGAAGAGCTCCTCCTACAAATGCTGAGCGGTGCGGCTTCCTTCATTTACACAAGCTGTTTGAGAAACGACCTGGTCTGTCAGTCCACTGCTTGATCTGTCTCCAGATCTCCGATCTCACCTCCTTGAGCTTCAGTTTCCTTCTCCATACAAGACAGACACAGAGGTAAAGGGGCTTCCCACTGTCGCTGTTAGCGTCCTGTGGTGGTTTGATGTTCATCTCTCCTACTTATCCAGCTAGATGCCGAGTCCCCAGAACAGGGCTTGTATCTTCAGTGCATTACTAGGCCCATCCCCCACCAGGTGCTGGCACTATGTGCCAGGTGCTGCCTTCTCTGCACTGGCTGCCTACCTCACTGATGAGCCTTGTGCCAACCATCAGGAAACAAACACAAGAGGAAATTCACTCCAGCTTCTGTTTTACTGACTAGAGTAGAATGTTTCAGGATTGAAACCAGGGAGCCATTCATTTTTAAAATTTATATTAATAAGTCAAATTGATTTTATGCACAATGGAGGTTCCCAGGTCTGTGAGTCTTACCACGTGCTCAGATTCATGAACTGCTGCTACAGTCAGGATACTTTCATCACCTTAAAAGACCCCCTCAGCCCAGACCACTCCAACCCCCACCCTGACAACTACTAATCTAACGTCCATCCTTAGAGGTTTGTTTTCTACAGAGTGGAGTCATACAGTCTGTAACCTTTTGAGATTGGCTGCTTCCCCTCAACATCCCGCCTTTGAGATTCACACATGAAGAACTCGTTTCATTAATTTGCCCCTTTCATTACCGAGTAACCTTCCATTGTATGGATGTAACACAGTTCATTCACTTATTTACATATTGAGGGATGGTCAAATTGCTTCCCGTCCATTTATAAATAGAAATGCTGTATCAACCATGTTGAAGGTTTGTGTGAACCCACGCTTTTATTTCCCCAGGATAATTACTGAGAGTAAAATTGCTGGATCGTAAGGTAATTCCACATTTAACTGTTGGATTAGACACCAAAATGTTTCCAGAGTGACTGCCATTTTATATCCCACCAGTATTATACCTGAGTTCCAGCTGTCCTGCCTCCTCACCGACATTTAGTGTTGTTACTTTATTAGGGTGGTGTTCTAGCAATGTGAAGCATCTTTTCATTGCTTTTTGGGTTTTTTATGAAATTCAGCTTATCAGTTTTTTTCTATGGACTGTGTTTGGTGTCATATCTAAGATATCTTTGTCTACTTCAAGGTTACAAGATTATTTCCTGGGCCAGGAATTTAGCTCAGTGGTTCCGGCATCTGCTTGGCAAGAGCAAGGTCCAGAGTCCAATCCCCAGTAACCACATACCACAGTGCTGGGTATGGTGGCTTATGCCTGTAATCCAGCACTCAGGAGGCAGAGGCAGGAGGATTGCTGAGTTCAAGGCTTGCCTGGGCTACATAGTGAGTTCAGGGACACCCTGAACTACAACGCAAGACCCTGTCTCAAAAAACTAAAAGAGAGAGAGAGAGAGAATCTCCTATAAGTTTATACTTTTACATTTTCTATTTAGATGGTGGTCCAGTTTTAAAGGGTGTAATTTTTGAGGGGTATAAACAGGTAGCTGTTTCTGTTAGAATGTGGAAGTCCAATTTCCCAAGTTGTCTAAATGTCCACAATAGCTTTTCTCACTGAACTACCTTTTAGACTATTCAGTGGTCATGTTTGTATGAGTATACTTCTGATCTATGTTTTTATTCCTTTGCCAATTACATTCTCTTGATCATCGTAGCTTTGTATCTGCTATGTGAGTCCTCTAACCTTATCCTGCTTTTTCAGAATTGTTGTGACTATTCTAGTTCCTTTGTCTTTCCATACACAGTGTACAATCAGCTTGCTAATATCTACCCAAAACTCTCCTGGGTATTGATGTGTATCTGAAGACAGCTCACATCTTAACAACATTGAGTTTTCCAACCGGTCAGCATACTTCTCACCATTTACTTGAAGTTTTTTATTCTTTCATCAGCACTTTAATTTGACTTCAACAATTTGTAATTTTCAATATATAGATCCTACACACTTTTTTTTTTTTTTTTGAGACAGGGTCTCACTTTGTAGTTCAGGCTGGCCTTGAGCTCACTATGTAGCCCAGGCAAGCCTCAAACTCAGCAATCCTCCTATCTCTGCCACCCAAGTGCTGGGATTACAGGTGTGAGCCTCCAGAACCTAAAACAGAGACATTTGCTTCTTCTTAATCTGTATGCTTTTATATTTCTTTAACCTTTCTTTTGCACTGGTGAGAACTTCAATGTAATGCTGCATAGTAGCAATGATGGTGGAAACCATGGTATTGCTATCGATCTAAGAAAAGAAACTACTAAGTATAATGTTAGCTGGGACATTTTTGTAGATGTCATTTATGAGGTTAGGTTTTCTAGTCCTCGTTTGCCAAGAAATTTTTGCCATAGCTACATGATGAATTTTGTCAAGTTTGTTCTCTGCATCAGTTGATGACCACGTGGCTTTTCTCTTGTTTGGTTGGTTGGTTTTTGACACATGGTCTCGCTATGCAGTTCAGCCTGGCCTTGAACTCATAGCAGTCCTCCTGCCTCAGCTTCCCAAAGGCTGGGATTATAGGCATCTAGCATTATGCCTAGCTATCATATGCTTTTATCTGTTGTTTTATTCTGTCATTATGCTTTTTTTTTTTTGAGACAGGGTCTCGCTTTGTTGTTCAGGCTGGCCCTGAGCTTACTATGTAGTCCAGGCAAGCCTCAAACACAGCAATCCTCCTGCCTCTGCCTCCCGAGTGCTGGGATTACAGGCATGAGCCACCATGCCTGGCATTGTGCTTGTTTTTTAATATTACATTAGCCTCATATTTCTTAGTAAACTCCACTCTGTCATAGTGTATTATTGTTTTTAAATGTCATCGGATTTGATTGGGTAACATTTCATTGACCTTTTTTTTTTTTTTTTTTTTTTTTTTTTTTTTTTTTTTTTTTTTTTTTTTTTTTTTTTTTTTTTTTTTTTTTTTTTTGCTTTTTTTTGCTTTTTTGAGACAGGGTCTCACTTTGTAGTTCAGGCTGGTCCTGAGCTCACTATGGTGCCCAGGCAAGCCCCACAAATTCAGCAATCCTCCTGTCTCTGCCTCCTGATCATTGCCCATTTTTACATCCAAGTAGAATTATTACATGAAGGATGTAGGTTTGTAGTTTTTTTGTCCTATCCATATCTATTTTTGGAGTCAGGATAGTTCTGGCTCTTAAAATGACTTCCATTTTCTAGAAGACATATGGAGAATTGATGATATTTCTTCCTTAAATGTTTGGTAGAGTTCACTATTGAAATAATTTGGTCCTGGCATTCTTTTTTTTTAGTTGTTTTTGGTTTTTTTTGTTTTTGTTTTTGTTTTTTGAGACAGGGTCTCGCTTTAGTTCAGGCTGGCCCTGAGCTCACTATGTAGCCCAGGCAAGCCTTGAACTCAGCAATCCTCCTGTCTCTGCCTCCCAAGTACTGGGATTACAGGCGTGAGCCACCACACCCGGCCTTCTTTTAGTCTTTTTGAGACAGGGTCTCTGTAGTTCAGGCTGGCCCTGAGCTCGCTATGTAGCTCAGGCAAGCCTCAAACTTGAGGTAATCCTCCTGCCTCAGCCCCCCAAGTACTGGGATGACAGGCGTGAGCCACCACACCCAGCTGGAGTTCTCTTATTCTAAAGGCTTTTAACTACAAATTTAATTTCTTACTACTCTATTTCTTCTTGGATGACTTGTGGTAGTTTGAACTTTGAAGGAATAATTTGGTTTGTAAGTTGTTAAATAAGTTGTTTAAAATAGTTCCTTATTATCTATTTAATATCTATGTGATTGGTAGTGATAGCCTCTCTTCCTGATACTTATAATGGCATTTTTTATATATTTTTCTTTGGAAGCTAGAGGCTTATCAATTTCTTTTGAAGTTTTTTGAGTTGGTTTTGGTTTTGGGGGTTTTTTGTTTTGTTTTGTGGTACCAGGGATTAAACTCAGGCCCTTGTGCTTCCAAGGTAGGCATAGTACCACTTGAGCTAAATACCTGGCTCTTTTGGTCTTTTGAAAGAACCATCTTTTTGGTTTTGTTTGTTTGTTTTTGCAGTACCAGGGATCAGAATCTTAGCCGTACCACTGAGCTAAATCGCTAGCCCCCATCTTTCTGTTTTATTTTCTTTATTGTTTTGTTTCTAGTTGCATTAGTTTTGTTCTTTTCTTTATTTCACTAACCTGCTTTTTCTATGAAATTTGATAGATTGAATTCACCTGCATTATTGAAGAAAACCATTGCAAAATGCATTTTTTAAACTCGTGCTTTTGAGAGTTGCCGTCATAGTTTTCCATGTGTTACCCCTTTGCAGCTGACCGGCCTGAGTGTGTCCAATGGAAAGGACGAACTTGTAGTGTTCCACACAAAAGACAACAAAGACCTCATTGTCTGCCTCTTCAGCAAGCAGCCAACCCATGAGAGTCGAATTGGAGAACTTGTTGGAGTCCTGGTGAATCATTTCAAGAGGTAAGCTTTGTCACAAAGACAAGTTTTAAATATGCTAAAACTTTAATCATAATTATCACTGAATTGTTTTTTGGTAACTTTAATATATTAAAATATTCCTCTGTAAGGACTGCTTAAATTAGCGATGGCAAACCTGTTAGATCTTTCAGCCCACTGCAGCATATGTGCCATAGGTTCGCCACCTCTGACTTACATCACCTACTTCTTATTAGCACAGAGGCTAATTTTCAAGATCAAAATCAGGCTATTTTTCTAGGCTGTTGCTGAACCAACAATGAAAGATTTTCCTCACGGTTATTTCTTCATTGCCAATCCAAATATAATCAAAGCTTAACAATAGAAAAAATTACTCCTTATTCTTATTGTCACAGCGTCACATTTACCCCAAATATAATCAGGGTTTCTACTGTAACTATAAACAAATTAGAATTAGGCGGTGGATTTAAGATAACATGAGGCTCCACGAAACTAAAGAAATTGCAAGGAAAGACAGTAAGCGCGGCCGAAACACGGACTCATAGGGCTGGGGATTTAGCTCAAGTGGTACCGCGCCAACCTTGGACGCACAAGGACCTGAGTTTGATTACCAGTACCACCGAAAAAAAAAAAAATTGGTGAAACGTGGACTCATGATGGAATCTAGTTTGTTCTGGTACTGCGTAGAAGCCTCGTGATCTCTAGGAGATGTGGATACAGAGCGAACGATGATGTCAGATACACAAACAGGGACCAGATCCTGAAGGTGTTCAGAGCCAATCCGCGGGTGCTGCGGCGCAGAGGAGTGATTTGGGGGGGTGATGCCGTTGTTCAGGAGGCGGGGTCTTTCCTCCCGGATGAGGTCATGTGTCTACCTGTCCGGGGTTCAGTGTTCAGCGTTCTTCTCCCTGGGCTCCGCCGTCTGTGCCTCCCCCACCCTTCCTTGATGCTGGAAGTGTTTAGTTTTGTCCATTAATGTGTAATTTTAAAAGTGGGCTGCACCGGCTACTGATTTCATGCTGTATCCTAGATTTAAATGGATCTTTAAGATTTTTATAGAACTAAGTGCCTTTTAATGTCATAAGTAATGCCTAGTGTTCACCTGATAGGAAAAAAATAGACTCTAAGGAACTATCAAATTACCTGAAAATAATAATAAACATAGGCCTTTGAAAAACAAGCCTTATAGCAGGAGAGCAGGAGATGAGGTGGGGGTTCAGATGTACTGTGTACATGTACCCACTTCCCACGATGAATGTAGTCATTATGTATTGCAGATCTGCACAGGTACGAATACAACATCTCTTCTTGGGCTGCAGATGTAGCTCAGAGGTACAGCGCCTGCCTGGTGGGGGTGAGGTCCTGAATTCGATCCCCAGTACAAAAAAAAAACCCTCCCTTCTTTTCATGAAACAATTCCAAAACTACCGAAAATAAATAAATGAAGAATTTAGATTAGAAGGTAAAGACATAAAGGAGTTATTTCTACTATAAGGTTTGCAGTTCACCTAAGGAGGTTTATTTCCCTGCTAACATTTAGTGATAGCAGTGTATGGGCAATTAAAGGAATTTTAGTTTGTCAACTTTAATTTGGGTGCTTGTACTAATGAATACAATAATTTTTGCCTAAAGAATTAAAGTATTTTGTCTTAACCTGGGTCTTTATCCAGTAAATTCCGCCCTCTGTCAGTGTCTTCTACAAGCGATGGAAAGAGAACCCATTCGTTGTGCTCTTTCTGTAGTATTTGTATCTGAGACACATTTCCAGGTGCATGTCTTCTATCTTTAATACATGTGAAAATTTTTAATTTCTTTAAAATTC
>PVIC010037515.1:0-18054 GCA_004025085.1 Thryonomys swinderianus | reverse complement strand
AAGCAAACCAGGAAGCGTAAGGTAAAGGAGGAAGCAGCCTTTTAAAGACTTAGGGTTGCGGAGTTCTAAATCAGGGCTGGGATGACGTAGCTTGGGCCCATCAGAAGCAACTGCACCTTGCATGAGGCCCAGTTTCGATTTTTTCTAGCTGTGTGCATGCTAGGAAAGGGCAATTTAGGGCCTTGGCGTGGAGCTGCAGGGAGGTGAAGAAGCCGGAAGGACTATACAAAATGGAGGGCTATAATCCTATCAGAGAGATAGAAAGAGAGGGAGGGAGGGAGGGAGAGAGAGATGGTTTCAATCACAGATTTAAAAAAAGTTCAGGAAAAGAAGAGTCTGTACTGAACACGTAGAGATTTTCTACTTGTCATTATCCCCTAAACAATACAGTATAGCAACTAATTACCTGGCTTTGATATTGCATTCGGCCTTACAGGTCACTGAGACATGATTTAAAGTACATGGGAGTCTGTGTGCGGGTTCTGTGCAAACAGCGCCCCATTTTGTGGAAGGAACCTAAGCCTCCACACGGCTTGTTATCTGCTGGGGTCCTGGAACCTGGGCCGGGCAGACATCAAGGGACAACAATCCTGGAGCTAGGGAGCGACCAGAGTCTAAAAGAGAAAACTCACCTTCACCGAACTGTGAGAGCGATAGTCTCTCCTCCCCGCCAGGGTGAGTGCGCGCGCAGCCTGAGGTGGCTGCTCATTTCCCCCTTTGCTTTTCTAGGCGCTCAGTCCCTTCTGAGCATGCGCAGGAGGAGGCCTGGCTCACAACCCCGGTCCGAGGTCGGGCAAATGTAAGACGTGGCCACGTAAGGGAAGTGGCCCCTGACTCTGCAGGTGCTGCTGCTGTGTATGAAAGATTTCTAAGCAGGTCCTTAGTCTGACGGCCGAACCTCTGCACCCCACCTGACCCTGACGCACGCAACTCATCGGAGATCTTGCGGGAGGCCGGCACCTCCAGATTATCAAAGTCAAAGCATGCAGACCTTGTAATCTACCGGGCATCTTCCCATCTTCCTATCCATGAGCCTGAGAAAGTACAAAAACTGACCAGGTTCCCACAGGCTGTTCTTCATTCTTGCCTCCTCCCTTGCTTCACCGCGCAAGCTCGTCGGAAAAGCCCGCGCACCTTACTTCAGCCGCATGACGCGGGGTAAACTTAGAAAGAGTCGAGCTGTGTCCCAGGACTCGCGCAGTAGCTCCAAGGAGCCACTAAAAAACCGCAGTTGATCCCTAGCCTCCGAGGCTGGCATGACAAGCAGCTATCCTCCATGAGGGAAAATGAGGTCACTTCCCGAGGAAATGACTCCGGGGGGTGTCTGCAGGGCCAGCCAGGCCTGGACCCAAACATCTGAACTGATCTATGTGTAATCAGGCAGGATATTGATGCAAATAAATTATGCATATTTATATACTCGTTTATTATTTCATTAACATGTTCCCTCTGTGTAGTTAGCCTGGGTAACCTATGGGGCTTGGACACCATAAAAAGCAGTTAGGAGCTTTGAAATATTCAGTGGTTAAAGAGAAATCCAAGCTATTAATAAAAAAAAATTAGAAGCAAAATGACAGCAAAATTCCCTCATCTGGTAGGGCCTTGGGCCCAAATCATCAGGGCCTGAGCCTGTCCCAGTCCTTTGCTCTTTCATGAGAGTATGGAAGAGCAACTGTGCGTGGCCAGAGCATTCTAGCAATTATCATTTTTAACAAATGGGGCTCTTTTCTAAAATTCACATTCCTTTTGCATGGCCTCATGAAAACACAAACATTCACTCCATCCTCAAAAAATGCAGGCGCTCTGGGAGGAAAGGGCTACCCGCTCGGCCCCCGAGCCTGGCCGCGGAACTGGGCACTCTGTGACCTCCTGGCTGCTGGTTCTGACTCGGCTGATGAACCCCCCACGCCCTGGTGTTTGAGATGTCAGAGGCCCCGCTCTCTGCCCAACTGTTGAGGGGAAGGACTGTGGATTGACCACTGGAGACTTTGCAAGCGGAAGGCGTGGCCAGATCTGCTGCCACAGAGACCTTGTTCCCTCAGCACGGGCAGGTGGGAGGACTCAAGCCACGGTGTCTTTCCGTCTTCACTTGACTTCCTGCACTTACACTCCCTCCATTACAAACCTCAAAGGGAGACAGAATGAAAGGCTTGGACTCCCTCAGTGACCCATCACACATGGAACCTATGCCTTGTTGTCTTTTAGGTACTGAGAAATCCTTTTTAAAAACCCTTTTGTACGCTGTTTTAATCTTAGTCATCATCTACATTCCCAGGCTCTGGGAACTCCGATCACTGCTTATGAATGTGTGAATAAATATATGAATTTGCCTCTGGCTCCTTTTTGGAGAGGAGAGGAGAGGAGGGTCCACCAGATCAATTGGTGGGTTATGTTAATGGGCTATTTTCAAATACCCTTACCTGTGAGAAATGAAAAGAAGTTAGATAAAAACCCGAGAACAACAAAGTCATCTCTGAGACACACATATTGGGAATTTGTACTTCGTGTGCTACACAGCCCTACAACTTTTTAAACAATGGGATGAATTATTTACATCACATGAAAAATATTTTTAAAGAAAGGGAAAGACATCAATGTATAAAATGTAAACAAATGTTTCAGGGAAAACAAACAGTACCCCAGAGAGAAAAGGAAAGAAAGAAGGTAGGAAAGAAGGGTTTAAATATTATCTCACCATATCCCTAGGTATACTTTTCAATGGTCTTTCATGGGAAATAAAACTGGTCATTCTAGTGTGACAATGAAATGTCTTAAAGTCCCAGGATTAAAGCTATCTTTAGGTAACTGTCTTGGGCACCAGGCCATGACTTGTCCAGTGTCCACGTAATGAGTGCTCATGACAGAAGCCACCCTCTGGACACCAGTGGACAGAAAACATCTCCAGAGACACTAATGGAAGAGAGAACTTTAACTCTGAACCAAATCAAGAAAAAAAAACAAAATCAACGCTGAGCTGCCTACAACAGTAAAGTATGTCCCTGAAATAACAGAGAGTAATGCAGCCAACAGGCCTTTAAAGGGAGCAAAAAGGGCCACGACCGGCAGGGGCTTCCTGTAAAATCACCAGTGAAATTCATCCCTGGGCCATGTGTTGAGTAGTATTTCCCCTAAGGAGGCCTCCAAGGAAGACATTTTCACAATGCTCTCCCCACAAGGAGATTCCCAATTTGCAGGTTCCTGGAAGTTCACTGTCTTTCTAGAACAAAAGGAGAAATGTCTGTTCTCCAGTTCCACGTCTCCTGCTCACTGGGAATGGTCTCCACAGGATAAAAACACAGCGTGAGCAAAAGCAAGGCGCCTCGGTGGCTCCCGCTGTAATCCCAGCACTCAGGAGGCAGAGGCAGGAGGACCACCGCAGGTCTGAAGATGCTTTGAGCTACAGAGTGAGCTCAGGGCCAGCGTGAACTACAAAGCGAGACCCTGCCTCAAAAAACAAAACAAAGAAACAAAGAGCAAGGCTCACTGTTGCGCCTTCTTCTCTGGGTGCACTGGCCTCCGACTTCCACCAAGAGCAGGCTGCTGCCCGCGGCTACACATATACCATGTACCACATCCCACACACTCATACACACCCACACCATACACACACCCCACGCCATGGCACACATACCACACCACATCAAACAACACTCTCTGCTGTGTCACGCACACCACACCTCACGTCACAGCACGTCTCCCGGACACACCACAGATCACTACTATAGCCCCTCCACACACCACACCAAAACACATACACATCCTACCTCTCACACAGACGCCAACATATACACGTCATACTACACATACACAGTGGAACATTACACACACCCCATACCACACACACACCGCAGCACAGCGTGGTACATACATACATGACACTTATCATACCACGCATGCCCCAAAAGGCCACCTGCCAGGCCTGGCTGCAAGGGTGGCGATCCCTGTCCGAGGCAGCCATCTGAAGAGCAAATGGACAGTAGCGGGTGCTGGCCGGGAGGCCACTGTGCCACTCACTGGGAAGCCAAGCGTGACGACGTCCTCTCTGCCGGAGGCACGTGAGGAGGGAGGAGGGGAGAGGAGGCGCTGTGCACGGCTAATTTTCCCGGAACAAAGTGGCCTGCTTTCTGTATTTCAGAGAGGACGAGCAGCTCACGGGGTGAGTGTGTGGAAGGGAACGCTAAGCTCCACACGGACGGAGCACTCCAGTTCGGAGTGTTTTTCTAAAACAAATCATCGTGACGAGTTTTTAAAAGAAGAGTGAGCTTCAATTTGCAGTTCTTCTAAGAAAAACCCAAATTTGCACCCCATCACGAAGGCCAGAGTTCAGGAGCAGTACCTACCGCTGCAAAGCTCTCCAATAGAATGAGGCTGATCTATTTGGAGCCATGGAAGAATTCTCCCTGACGTGGGGAATAACAGTGTCACCCAGGGCATCATTTAGGTGAAAAGAGAACTTCATTCCACCGCCATCAATATACAGGAAAGGGACTGGGCTGACCCGGGCCAAACTCTTCACCCTCGCGGTTGTGATCTCTGAGGGAAACCCTGGGACTGCCCGAAGCGGGAAGCAGGCTGCGAAGAGGCCTTTGATATTTTACCTCATGTATTTCTAATTGGTTTATTTCTTTGAGAACGAAAAAGGCATTTTGGCCTTAGTGGCCTAAGTTAAAAACAATGCCACCGCTAATACCAACAACAAAAAGAGAAGAAGGGAAGAAATGGAATTTATCCCCAAATAAATAAGAACCATCATTTTTCGAAAAATGCCTGCCTCCATCAGCAGAACACCCTGGTTTGGGGGTTGGCTTTGTTTTTTTGTCTTGTTATTGAGTCAAAGACACTTTTAAGGTTCCCAATAGAGAGCAAGGACACTTACACAGAGACCTGCGACCTGCGTTCTCCAACTCTCCAGAGCAGAAGATCCCAGAGGCCGAATGACAGTAGTGCCACCGAGGTTTTGAGTGTAGGTCTGGGACCACACAGTGTGGTTCCGACTCTGCCTCCACCGCTCGCCCTCTGTCTGTGTGAGTCCTTCGCACGCCCCCCCCCCCCCAAATCTCAGTTTCCTCTCTGCATAGTAGAGTTTAAAACAGTACCTTTGTTCCTAAGTATCCAGAACATGAGTTCTGGACCACTATTGACTACAGAAAACCCAGATGCTTGAGCCCCTTGTATAATGACATAGTATTTGCATGTATCCTAGGCAGATCCCCCTGCGTACTTTAAATCATTACTAGATTTCTTATAATACCTAACACAAGCTAAATGGTATATAAATAATTGTCAGCCTGTATGACAGTACATGACAAGGAAAAATCTGCGTGTGCAAGTTTGGTACAGATATAATTTGCTAACATATTGTCAGTCTGATTGGTCGGATCCATAGATGTAGAAACTGAGACTATGGAGAGCTCAGCATGTCACCTCACAAAGCAAAAAGAATGCTGAGATAGGGCTGGAGACTTAGCTCGGTGGTTCTGGTGCCTGCCATGCAAACGCAAGGTCCCTGGTTTGATCCCGGGAACCACATACAATACTGGGTGCAGTGATTTACGCCCACTGGCAATCAGTACCACACACCACAAATGCCAGGCACGGTGGCTCATGCCTGTAATCCCAGCACTCAGGAGGCAGAGGCAGGAGGATTGCTGAGTTCAAGACTGTCCTGGGCTACATAGTGAGTTCAGGGCCAACTTAAAGTACAAAAGCAAGACCTTGCCTAAAAAAAAAAAAAAAAAAAAATGCTGAGATACAAATAGGATGCACTTAATGGGGTGTTGGCTTACACATGATTTTTCTAGAAATATTGGCAACCGTTATTAAAATACTACTCAAGAATTCCAGCAGATTACATAATATCACCTCAAATCCAGAATGAATAAGAAGAATCTAGAGTCAGTTTTCATTCGATGTTGGGAAAGCCTTTCCTGGGGATATTCTATGCACTGAACGCTAACGACCACTGTGAATGGACCCTGGTTGCCTTGAGAGGATATGGAATCTGGTCCTGTCCGGAAAACAGAGGACCAAGGTCAGGCTTCTCTGAGGCAGCAACATCAAAGATCAAAGCAGACAAGCTCATGGAAGGAGAAAGCTTCCAGATACAACTTGGGGGCGGCTTAGCTGGGAGCAGTACTGTGGCCAGCACCAGCAACGTGGGTAGTCAGATGGAAGTAGAGAGCAGAATGTGGCAGAGGCCAGCAGGATGAACAGAAATGAAGGACGGTTTGTGCCTAAAAACTCCCCTGGCCTGCCCCACACACACCACAGAAGAGAGGTGTCTCCCAGCTGGGCGAGGCTGAACATGGGGAGTGGGCTTCCTGGATTGCTGCCTCCTCCATGGAAAAACTGTGCATCTGCACAGCAAAAGATACCATCAGCAGAGCAAAAAGGAAACCAACAATATGGGAAAAAATCTTTACCAAAGGGCTACTCTCTAGAATATATAAAGAGCTTAAAAAAATCAGTCCCCTCAAATGGAAAAACCCAATTCAAAAATGGGCACCTGAATTGAACAGACACTTTTCAGAGGAAGAAGGAAAAGCAGTTAAGAAATATATGAAGAAATGCTCAATGTCACTGGCCATTTGAGAGATGCAGATGAAAATAACTCTGAGATTTCATCTCACTCCACAAAGAATGGCTGCTATCTTGAAATTAGCCAGCAACAAATGCTGGCGAGGGTGTGGAGAAAAAGGAACCCTTCACTGTTGGTGGGAATGTAGACTAGTACAACCACTGTGGAGATCAGTGTGGAGATTCCTCAAAAAACTAGGATTAGAAGTTCCATTTGACCCTGCTATTCCCCTGCTGGGAATATACACAAAAGAATTACAAGTTTCCTGTCACAGTGACATACTTGCATCCATGTTTATAGCAGCTCAGTTTATGATAGCTAAATCTCGGAGACAACCCAAATGTTCATCAACTCTAGACTGGATAAAGAAGACGAGATTTTTAACAAAATGGAGTATTACTCTGCCATAAAGAATGATGAGATTGAATCATTTATGCTCAAATGGATGTCCCTTCAGGACATACTCATAAGTGAAATAAATAGGTCACAGATGTGTAAATATCATATCTTTTCTCTGGTAGGAGAAACTGAAGTTATAAATGTGTTCTAGGATGCATGATTGATATTGTAAAATAGTAAATATTCAAAGGGAAATGGGGTTTAGGAGTAAACAATGAGGAAAGAAAAAATTGATGGTATAAAAAGGAAACCAAGCTTGTGTATACAGGGGCGGGGTGGTAGGGTGGGTAGGGGAAGGGGAAAAATGAGAATTAAGTTGTGTCATATACTGGTACAAATTCTCAATGAGAATTAAGTTGTGTCATATACTGGTACAAGTTCTCAATGTGGAGTGTAATTGTGATGTGTATATATAATGTACCAATAAAATGTACTAATAAAAAAAAATGTGCATCAGGTCAGGGAACTTTACAGCCAGGACTGGTTGATGATGCAGATGGTGAAAAACAGCCTCAAGGACTCATTAACTTTGCTGCCTGGACCACAGGCATGTGTGACGTGACGAAAAACTCAGCGATGTGAAACTCTGACCTACTGCCCCTTTCTAGACACCGAACGGCAAAGATTTCCCTAAGGCTGGATTTCCTGATGTAGCAGACCGCCACAATAGGAGGGAAAGTGACCCAGAGCAGGGGACCCGTGCGGCTATCCCAGGGAGGTCACTAACCAACAGGGAGAGGAAAACAGAGATCTCTACTTCTAGCTTAGCCCAGTGGCTCCCAGAGAGAGTGTATTCTTGGTCCCAAAACAATGCCCAGTGAACTGATGAGGCTGGTTAACAAAATGATTTTAAGACAATCGAGATTTATAACTCACTAGTTGATTTCTGACATGTTCACTTACATTGATCAATTATTCTTTGCCATCTAGTTTTTCTTTCTGGCACAAAAAAAATAATCCAAGGATCATCACTACAGACTAAACCCCCCAAAAATCATAGATGAAGGACTCCCAACACCCTGCCTTTCCACAAGCCTTGCTGCCTTCAAAGACCAGGCAGCCATGTGTTCTATTAAAGACTCTACCCCACCCTGTCCAACGGCCTGGACCTACAGGCAGCCTCTTCACGGACGGGCCGCGTGGAAGAGCCTGCACGAGTGAGGCTCCCTTGGGAGAGAATAAAACAGCCAGAGCCCAAACCGAAGGGATATAGAAAGAACTGACATTATAAAGCAGTCACATTAAGATGAGGAAGGGAACACGAAGAACAGAGAGGATCCAGGGAATAATTAAATGAGGTCAAGAAGACCCAGAGCAAAGAAAAGCCTGTTGGATGTTTATGCTCAGTAGAAAAAGCCTGTGCTCTCAAAGCACAGTCCTGAACCTTAGCCAGGGGCAGGCTCCTTCGCTCACACCATACCCCTTACCTACCTGAGCCGGCCTCAGTGCACCTCGGTTCCTTGGGAACCAGGTAGCCTGGGAAAATAGCTGGAGCCTTGCAGAAAAAGGTGCACCCTCTCCAGGCTGAGAAAATGTTGCTGTTCATTGTTCCAAACCTCCGCTACTGATTTTTGTTTGTTTGTTTTGCTTTTGAGACAGGGTCTCGCTTTGTAGTTCAGGCTGACCCTGAGCTCACTACGTACATAGCCCAGGCAAGCCTTGAACTCAGCAATCTTCCTGCCTCTGCCTCCCGGGTGCTGGGATTACAGATTTGAGCCACCACACGCAGCATTGTGGTGTGTGGTACTGATTGCCGGTGGGCATGAGCCCCATGCCCGGTATTGTTGTATGTGGTTATCAGGGATGGAACCAGGACCTTGCGCTTGCTAGGCAGGTGCTGGGACCACTGAGCTAAATCTCCGCACCACTACTGATTTTTGAGGAACTGGGAATCATAAGAGCAGTGTGGTAAATTGGAACATGGGAAAAGAAAGTGAGCAAAATGTAGGCACCACCCCTTGGGAATCTTGACCCTGTAGTGGGCAGGGGTCTAAGACAGAAGAGTCACCAGAAGGAGAGGACGGTAAAGGGCCAGGGTGATTTATGAAGACCCTTTGATGCCAGAGGAAACAAATTCCCTTCTTTTAAAGTGGTATAAAAACTGAAAGAGTGGGCCAGAGGGTCAGCTCAGTAGTTCCGGCGCCTGCCTCGCAAGTGCAAGGTCCTGAGTTCGATCCCCGGTAACCACATACAATGCTGGGCGTGGAGACTCACGCCCACCAGCAATCACTACCACATACCACAGTGCCGGGTGTGGTGGCTCACGCCTGTAATCCCAGCACTTGGGAGGCAGAGACAGGCGGATTGCTGAGTTCGAGGCTTGCCTGGGCACCATAGCGAGCTCAGAGCCAACCCAAACTACAAAGCGAGACCCTGTCTCAAAAAACAAAACAAAACAAAACAAAAACCGAAAGAGCGTCTAGTGTCTTTGTAAGAATTGACATTCTTCCCTTTGGCTCCAGTGAAAAACTTTCTTTAATATACAGACTTCAAATAAAATCTATTACAAAATACAGTAAATTAGGCACCCTGAAACAAACTTTCTGCCCTCTTTACTTTTTACTTTCTTCAGTGATAATATGTGATTTGCATATTTTCCTAAATTCTTCCAGCCAGATGACTATTTTGTGTTAGAAAGAGAACAAGCCAACTACCTTTCCAGTGTGCTGAGTGTTCTTTTCTTCCTTCTCCTTTGCCTTTTCTTCCTCATTTCTAATTTATCCATAGTTTCTTTCTAGAGGTCAAGAAGGCAATACCAGTGGTACCTGACTTAAAGAAATTTTTTTATTTTATTTATTTATTTATTTTTTTGCTTTTTGAGACAGGGTCTTGCGTTGTAGTTCAGGCTGGCCCTGAGCTCACTATGGTGCCCAAAGCCGCCGCGAACTCAGCAATCCTCTTGTCTCTGCCTCCCGAGTGCTGGAATGACAGGCGTGAGCCACCACGTCCGGCATTGTAGTATGCGGTGTTGATTGTTGGTGGGCGTGTCTCCACGCCCAGCATTCTATGTGGTTACCAGGGATCGAACCCAGGACTTTGTGCTTGCGAGGCAGGCGCCGGAACCACTGAGCTAACCCTCTGGCCCAAGAAATTTTAATCTTACAGTGGTGCCAAACATCCAGCAGAACGCTGACTTCAAATTTTGCATTTTTATGTTTTTCCATGCTGGTGAAACAAAATCCAATCCTCTCTCGAAATGCTGGACAGTGACATCACGCCACAGCTTCCCATCAGCCATCACGTTACCAAGGGGAAACCCTGACACTATGCAACATACTGCATGGCTAAGTGAGCTTATGTAGTAAGTAGGTCAGATACAGCAAACGCATTTCCACTTAGGCTGTTTGCAACTTAGGATGAGTTTATCAAGATGAAATCCTATTGACGCAGGAGTGTTAAGGCCTAACTCTCTACCTGAAATGCTAGTTCATGTTCTCTAAAAATCGAAGAATGAATTTTAGGAACAACGGAGGTTTGAGTAGGAAAATTTTATTGAGAGAGAAAGCTTCTGTCTTACGAGAGACAGAAAGGGGAACCCCCGGAAAGTGGGTAACCCCCCACCTCACTTTTTAGAGGGCTTTTATGGAGCAAAGCCACGAGGTGAGGCGGGTCTGAAATAGGGAGCTACCAATAAGATTCAAAAAAGGTAGCTGGGTTACAATTGACCAGTGAGTACAGTAGGGGCTTCCAATAAGATTTGAAAGAAATGGGCAAACCATGGCTAACCAATGGGTAAATGACAAGCATCGTTACTTTAGCGACTTTGATTGAAAAGGGTCCAATGAGAAGTCAAGCCCTAGAGGGTCTTGCTTGTCAGGAGACTCCTCCAGGTGGTTCAAAGTCCTGGCCGGCTGTCTGGGGAATTTACAATCGTTGCATTCCCAGGGAGGGGCTGGATCCGGATTTTGACATTCCATCCTGGGAGATGAGGTCTGCCGGTCACTGCTGTCTGGAAGTGTAGTTTCTCATTGATGGTGTTGACCTTTGAGGGTGTCCTTTTTGTAAGTCTTTCAAGAGCCGGCCCTATCTATCTGCCTACATGTGTCTAGCTGGCTTTTCTACCTATAATACTATAATAAGTCAAGGAGCTTGAAGACTTCCAACTTCAATTCCCAGAATTTCCCATTCCCCTCACAGAAAGAGGGTGCAGCTCAAATCTGCTCTTCCACGGATTTCCCAGCTACTAAAACCCAGTAACAACTCTGGTCTTACGTCAGTGCCTCCTCCAGCTCCTTAGGGCAACTGCTTTGGAGGGGATGCGGAGCCCAGGTCTTAATAGAGGCTGAAAGAGAAAGAAGACATCAAACTCAGACTACCGCAGGTCTCCCTCTTCTGTTTCAAGGGCTGAGATCTTCGCTGATTTCATTGCTCTTGATTCTGGATCTCATCCTTCCAAACCAGATCCAGGCTTCCTACTGCCAGTCCTGGGCTCTGTCCCAGAGCCGTGAGACGAGCCAACACAAACAGGAGCATGTTCCTGGGCCGCAGAGATGTAATTAATTAGACATCATTGCTCCTCTCGTATCTACCTCAGGGAATCCAGTTTCCGGCACAGTACTGGGACATGTGGTAAGATTGTCAAGGGCGTTGTCAGACTCCTACCTGAGGAAACCCTGGAAGGATTCGCATTTCTGCCCTTGAGATCTTTCCTGGTTGAAATTCAGTGGGAATCGCTCACTGTACACCCAGTTCTCTGCCTATTGAGGAGTGATTGTCCTCTCTGAATAACTGCATGGGAAGCTTTGGGATCTCTGCAGTCATAAACAATGGCCTCCTCTACCATCTCAGATCAAGACATTCCTCAAAAACACTCTGCCTTGGGCCGGAGGGTTAGCTCAGTGGTTCCGGTGCCTGCCTCGCAAGCGCAAGGTCCTGAGTTCGATCCCCAGTGACCACATACAATGCTGAGCGTGAAGACTCACGCCCACCAGCCATCAATACCACATATCACAGTGCCAGGCATGGTGGCTCACGCCTGTCATCCCAGCACTCGGGAGGCAGAGACGGGAGAATTGCTGAGTTTGAGGCTTGCCTGGGCTACATAGTGAGCTCAGAACCAGCCTGAACTACAAAGCAAGACCCTGTTTCAAAAAAAAAAAAAAAAAAAACACTCTGCCTTCACCACTAGACCATGGAGAAAAGTAAATAGCATCATCATTACTCAAAATTTAGGTGAGCTTTAAACAATAAATGCAATGTAACCCTTGATTTCACCTAAATCAGAAGAATCCTAAGAAACCAGAGTAATGAAAGGCCACTGCTGAGCTAAGAGGAAACTGATGACTGCCCAGTGTGTCCAAAGACTTCTTTGGAATGGTAGGGATCCTCTGAGCCGAGCGGTTCTACATGAACATGATCTGTTCATAATGATGCTAAACTGATCTGAAAGGGGAAACATTTGTAAGGAAAGGATTTGATAAATAAAAGGAAGACTCCAATCCATGTTTCTCTGGAGCAGAATTAGTGCTGGGTGCAGGCAACTAGTGATTTGGGAAAATGGTTTCTTCCGGTGATTTTGTGAATTGTTTGTGGCAGACACTGTAAGCTATTTCTAATGTGATCTCAGCACGATCTAATGTACTTATCTGCTCCGTAGAGGCTTCAAGGTAAAAGCCACGCTCCTCAGATGCCACATCGAGCACTCAGTGGACCTTGTTTGGGACTCACAGTCTGCTAACCCTCTGCCTTCTTAAGCGAACACAAAAGCGTTCTAGATGGCTCTGTGATTCACAGCTGTCACCACACTTCTTGGTTCCAGCTCTTCGTGTGTCTTGAATTCACTCATGTCTTTCCAAACCTACTGGCAGCATCATCACCCAGAGGAGCAGTGCGCGTTGCCCGGGCGACTACAGTAGCCTCACTGGCCTCTCTGTCTCTTCCCTTGGCACCCAACAACCAACACATTCTGCCCAGAGTAGCCAGAACTATCCTGAGATCACTCCCATGACTCTGTGAACTCGCCGCGCCCAGCTAGACCCTGCGCCGGGCTTCTGCGGCCCCCGCAGCCTCACCCTACACCACCCTCTGCTCTTTACCCTCACATTCTCCACCACTCGGGAGGCAGAGGCAGGAGGATTGCTGAGTTTGAGGCTTGCCTTGGCTACATAGTGAGCTCAGGGCCAGCCTGAACTACAAAGTGAGACTGTGTCTCAAAAACAAAAAATGAAAACCAAAAACTATCAACTTTGAGAAGGAGAAGCATGAGAGGTTTGTGCTATTAATAAAAGTAGATCAACTGATTGATTTGCAAACTGGGGATTGAAAATAGGGCCTTTGCCCTGAGCTACATCCATCCCTATATCCTTAGCTTTAAAAATAAGGAAAAAAAATTTTTTTTATTTGATAGAAGGTCTCACCAAGTCACTATTTTACCAAGGCTGTATTCAAACTTGCCATCCTCCTGCCTCAGCCTCCCAGTGTTCTGGGATTGCAGACACATCTGGCTTAAAGTTCTGTTTTTTGATAAGGGGAATTGTTACATGCATGCTCTCTCTCTGCCAATCATCTAACCACCATTTATAGAACTAAATATGCATAATAAGCGTGGACTAAAAACACCAATTCTTCAGCCCACGTCCATCCAGTCCATCCTGGATAATGTGAGACAGCCTCAGGAAGCTGCTCTTCTAACAGTGACCCTCAGAGACTCAGAAGCAGCTGGGCCAGGCTTGGGAACACAGCGACTGGCCCCTGATGGCCGCACAAAGCACTCTCCTGATGCCCAGCTCATCTTGGCCCCTGCCCAGCCAGTGCTCAGCCTGGGGTCTCATTCCCTCCGTTCCCTTATTATGCAGGTGAAGGAGCCTGAGATAGGAGACACAGACGCCAAGAGCAGCAGGATGTTCCTAATGTCTTCTGCCCAGGAAAGCTTCCAACAAACTGAAGCCAGGAGAGGGTGACGTGCAGAAATGCACAGCAGTGACTCTGGAGTCCAAGGCGTGCATCTCCTAGGCTGTTCTGTGAGCGGCTGCCCGCCCGTCACCAGCCTTGCTGCACTGCGCTAAGAAGCCTCATCCGGATGTGGGCATGAAATCCACAGTGCTCGTGCCCAGCACAGCTGAGTCCTGCTGAAAAGGCTCTGGATGGCTGGGAAGTCACAGCTGCACAAGGATGCGTGGAGCCCACATCGGTTCAGCCAGGGCTTCCCTCTGGCAACGGCTCTCTGCGGGCCGAAGACTTCTCCAGGGAGTCCTTCCCTGCAGGGGTAGAAACAACGGTGATACCAGGGGCTGCGGCAGACGTTGCTGTGGGCCGAAGTCGCCATTGAAAACCACTCAGCCGGCACTGGCCACACACATCCATTCAGAAGAGCCATTTAGTCCTAATGCCTAACACCCCTGGCCCAGGAAACCTGGTTGTGTGTTGTGCTGCGCTGTGTTGTGCTGCGCTGTGTTGTGCTGTGGTGTTTAACTCCCCTCGCCTGGGGGCTTTTGGCATTTGCATGCAGCAGCCTCTCCACTTTCTACTTTTGCTCCCCCTCCCACGCCCTTGGATTTTACAGGTTTTTAAGAATCTACGTGTGTATACTAGAGATTCATCCAATGTCGACTGAAACCAGACATGTTTGGGAAACATCTGGAGTTCCTATCTTTTTTTTTTTCCCCCCCTGGACCCAGCAGGCAGCTTTTCCTGAAAACCCCCTACTCTGATGACTCCACCTGCCCCCTGGCGCGCCCCACCTACCCGTCTCAGCCTCTGCCCCTTGCCCTGTTGTTTCCAACAAGCACCTTCTGGGTGTGGACGCTCCTTGCAGACGCAGCTCTGTCTGACACAATTCCATTCTTAAACCAGAGCATTAAACAAGGGTGGGCTTGGAGGCCAGTGATCAGGGACCCTTTCCTCCCATTGGTTTATTGAATTTGCATTGTCTGAGAGGGAAAAAGAATTACACATAGGCAGGCATAACCTCTTTGCACACTCTCCAACCATCTCAAGTGAAAAAATTTTAATACACAAATCAGGAAGCACAGCAACTTTGTGGGTGGTATTGTGGAAAATGCTTTGGGCTGGGAGAGGAGAGAAAACGATCCACATCCCACTGTCCCCGCCAATAAATTGTTCTGGGCCTCAGGCAAACTGCTTGGTGTTCCGTTCTCTTCCCTTCTGTAAAGAGATAGTTGCACTTACCAACGGATGGTTCCTGCTCAACAATTCCGTAAACCTATAGATACGTATTATTACCTGCATAGTACCACAGCTGAGGACGGTATGAGCAAAATCTCGACCTCAGAACTTGACTGCTTTTTTCCTTTCTGTCCCAGGTGACACTGAAGTTCCCATGAGCCTGCTGGGTGGAGAGGGCCACCAGCTTGCCCTGCGGTTGCAGCCTGTTTAGAAGTCTCACCTTCCTTCACATGTCTGTTCCTCTGCACCCTCTGTACGTAGCTGTCTTTTCTTCCTCTTCATCCTTGGTTTACAGAAAGAGTAAACACTGGGCCGGGGATTTAGCCCAAGTGGTACCGCACCTACTTTGGAAGCACAAGGGCTGGAGTTCAATCCCCGGTACCACACACACACACACACACACACACAAAGTAAACATTACCACATAACACAGCACAGTGGCCACAGACTGTCAGGGCTGGGGCAATGTATGGGAGCCTGGAAAAATCACAGTCACAGAGGAAGATGTCTGACAGAGTTGTTGTTCAGACTCAAATTTCCTAGGAGCCCGAGAGAAGGAAGTCCAGCCGACACACAGTGAACACTTTGGAACAGAAGCTTTACAAAGACATGAACCAGATCTTTAAGGGACAGGCGGCTTGGCTGTACCCGCTTTCCAAGAAGCACATCTGCAGGGGATCTTCCAGCAGCAGCAACAAATAACAGAGCAGACAGTGCTTGCTGGCATTTCTACACTGGATTGAGTGGGACTAAACCCCTGGCTTTGGGGGGGCAGGGTCTCACTTTGTAGTTCAGGCTGGCTCTGAGCTCACTACGTAGCCCAGGCAAGCCTCGAACTCAGCAATCTTCCTGCCTCTGCCTCCCGAGTGCTGGGATTACATGTTTGAGCCACCACGCCTAACAGTGTGGTATGTGGTACTGGTTGCTGGTAGGTGTGAGCCACCACGCTCTGTATTGTTCTATGTGGTTACCAGGGAATGAACCAGGGATTTTGCACTTGCTAGGCAGGTGCTGGAACCACTGAGCTAAATCTCTGGGCCCGCAGTAATTTTTTTTTTTTTTTTTTTGAGACAGGGTCTCGCTTTGTAGTCCAGGCCGGCCCTGAGCTCACTATGTAGCCAAGGCAAGCCTCAAACTCAGCAATCCTCCTGTCTCTGCCTCCCGAGTGCTGGAATTACAGGAGTGAGTCACCACGCCCAGCATTGTATGCGGTTACCAGGGATCAAACTCAGGACCTTGCGCTTGGGAGGCAGGCGCCGGAACCACTGAGCTAATCTCCGGCCCCGGCAGTAATATTTTTTGACAGTCCCCAAGGGATGCTAATGCCCCACTAATGTGGAGAAACCGGAGGCTGAAAAAGAACTGGGAACACAGTAGGAGTACTAGGTTTTCCTTCAGGGTCTGACGCTCACGTTGGACAAGGGAATTCTTTTTTTTTGAGACAGGGTCTCGCTTTGTAGTTCAGGCTGGCTCTGAGCTCACTGTGTAGCCCAGGCAAGCCTGGAACTCAGCAATCCTCCTGCCTCTGCCTCCCGAGTGCTGGGATTACAGGCGTGCGCCACCACGACCAGCACTGTAGTATGTGGTATTGATTGCTGGTGGGCGTGAGTCACCACACCCAATATCACATCATTGTATGTGGTTACAGGGATCACACCAGGGACCTTGTGCTTGCTAGGCAGGCAGCGGAACCACTGAGCTAAATCTCCGGCCCTGAAAGGGAATTCTTATCTGCGTGTGTGTGTGCGCGCGTGCGCACACACATGCACCTGTGCATGCCCATGGGCAGGTGTGTGTAAGGGTGGTCAGGCTTGAGCCCCACCCCAAGCAAACCCAATTTTACCGCTGTTGCCAGGAACCTGTGGCAGCTTCTCCAAGTACATCCTGCTCTGGTTTTGTTTTTAACCTGCTTTTATGCAACTTGGAGGATTCTGTGCTCAGACTCAAGGATGAGCAGTTGTTCAATTTTTTTTTTTTTTTTTGAGACAGGGTCTCGTTTTGTAGTTCAGGCTGGCCCTGAACTCACTATGTAGCCCAGGCAAGCCTACAACACAGCAGTCCTCCTGCCTCTGCCTCCCAAGTGCTGGGATTACAGGCGTGAGCCACCACCCCCGGCACTGTGGTATGTGGTACTGTGGCTGGTGTGCGTGAGTCACCACGCCCAGCATTGTATGTGGTTACCACGATTGAACTCGGGACCTTACGCTTGCAAGGCAGGAGCCAGAACCACTGAGCTAAATCTCCAGCCCTCACAGAGGGCTTTTAAAGCAGGGCAGTTTCCAAAGCACCCTGTTCTTCGCAGGAAGCAGATGCGACAGCAATATTCAGCATCTTCAGTTCTGAGGCCCTCTGGTGAATATGGCGAACGAGTTCTTCTGCAGGAAAGGGGGCTTGCCATCTTGGTGAGACCTTCTAATACCAAACCTTCACTGAAAGACTCAGTTACTCTGGAAAGGACACTCACAAACCACCACAGATGAAATCACTAAAAACAAAAAACAAAATGCTCGAGTTTGGATCTTCAGTGTCCCCTAAAGGCCCGTGTGTCATTCGCGGTGCTATTTGAAGATGGCAGAACCTGTTAAGAGATGAAACCAAGTGTAAGGAAGTTAGGTCACTGGGGCCGTGGCCTGAAAGGGAAAGCGAGACTCCAGTCTCTTTCTTCCTTCCGTCTTTGGCTTCCTGGCCATGAGATAAGTGGCTTTGTTCTACCATACACTTCCCAACGTGATGGACCTTGTCACGGGCCCATATGTAACAGCACCGGAACCTCCGAAGTCCTGAGCCAAATCTTTTCTCTGTGCAAGCTGATTAGCCAAGTATTTGTTATAGTTACAAAACTAATACACAAAGAATAAATGAATATTGCTTGGGATAGAGAAGCAGTACAGGTAGATATAAAACTTGGGTAGCAAGTGCCGGACGTGGTGGCTCACGCCTGTCATCCCAGCACT
>PVIC010037514.1:0-18057 GCA_004025085.1 Thryonomys swinderianus | reverse complement strand
CAGGGAGGGCTCCCGGGCCTTGCGGGGCGGTGCGCGGGAAGAGCGCCCCCGGAGGGCCCTGCGCGTGCAGGGAGGGCTCCCGGGCCTTGCGGGGCGGTGCGCGGGAAGAGCGCCCCCGGAGGGCCCTGCGCGTGCAGGGAGGGCTCCCGGGCCTTGCGGGGCGGTGCGCGGGAAGAGCGCCCCCGGAGGGCCCTGCGCGCGCCGGGAGGGAGCTCTGCGCTCCGCGGAAGGAGACCTTCTTTCCCATCACTGAGCAACAAGTCCGAGCGCACTCGCATCCACTCCGATCATCTCTGAAACTGTGTTTTTCCACGTTTTACTTAATATTTATAGATCTTATTGTTCCTTAATGTTAAATTATAAGTTATTAATCTGCATATATTTCAGACACAGTCCTTTATTGCATGTGTGAATAGGACTTAAGTTCCAGATTTGCCGTGTGCTTTGGATGTTGATAGAGTCCAGTGCATTTCGAAGGCCCCTAGCGCTCCACAAATGCAATCTGGACTTAAAACTTTCTTCGCAGATGCTGCACCAGTCCCAAGGGCCTTCTCTGGTCCATTGTACCAAATATTAAAGAAATAGAAAATACCAGGTGGACCAAAATTCTTTCAAAAAATTAAGGATGGGATATTTCCCAAAGTATTGTATAAGGCTCATATTGTTCAGATTTTAAAAGAAAAAACCTTTTTACTTGACATTGTAAGGAAAAAAAGATCAATTTTCCCTATGAAAGTGGGTGCAAAAATTTAAGAAACAAAGTCATAAAACAACATACTAAAAAACAAATACTACACGGATCTGACTAGAAGCCTTTGAAACTGTATCTTACTCTCTAGACATCTGAAGCATATGCACCTGACCAATGGGCCACACATTCATTATGGCAAATGCTGAGTTATAAATCGGCTTTCACTGGGTACCTGCACGCACGGCTGTGAGCCTAGCACCGTGGGGCTCGGGGTGGGGCCCAGCCTAGAAAGTACAAGGTGATGCAGGGTGGGGCGCAGCTCACCGTGAAAGCCCCGGGTTCAGTCCCCTGCAAAGAAACACACCACCGTCATCAAGAGAAGAACAAGTCTTGTGAACACACCTGTCAATATTTGAAGATAAAATGATGGGATTGTGCTGTGGACTAGGTCACCTCAGGGCTGGCTTGGGGATACTAATGTCGAAAGAGATGGATTAGAGAAATTCAAAGCACAAATTGCTCACTCCTGTGGCCTCTGAACCTGTAAAAAGTTCTGGGTCTTGAAGGAGAAGGATAAAATCTGGTTTAGGAAAAGGTTGTTTGTAAGCAAACGAATTGCAAGAGTTTGCAAGTCTTAATAGCAAGTGAGGGCAGCTGCGTAGGGGATTAAGCTGGAGAAAAAGTTTAATTAGAGTGAAATGATTTGCAGATAGGCAGTTAATCATAGTTAGGCATGAAAGACTGGTAGGAGTACCCCTAATATTTTTCTGGGTTCAAAGAGTGGAATAAGGATCAAACAGGGTCACCTCTGAATTAAATACTTCAAAGCACCAGGACTGAGTCAGTTTAATGTGAAGAACCAAAAGTGGAGATAGATATTAAACATTTATTACATAAAAACACTTGCTTTCCAGCCATGGGTGCTTACAGGAGCGGCAGGCAACACTCATTCTCCAAGAAAATGAAACGGACATGGTGGACAGCAGTTCCCGGGTCCTTGGAGTGTCCTTTAGATTACAGATGACGGCGGTCCATTTTATATATATATAACATATATGTAGTGCTCGCTTCGGCAGCACATATAATAATAATAATATAATATATGTAATATAATATATGTGTGTGTATATATATATAGTGACTTTTGCGTATCATAAACATGTGCTGCCAGACACATCCACACATGTATGCACATCCGCACACGCGCACACACACACGCAATTTAAGGGAAGAAGCGACAAGAAAGTGTCTGTCTACTTGGGCTTCAATATACCTGATGACAACATGTGAACTTAGTCATGTCATGAATAAAATGTCACATGTAAAGACATTGGATTATTTTAAGTATTTAATTTCCTCCTAATAAATTATAATAGAAATATTTCTGAAAAAAGGTATTTACTGGAATAACAGAATTTCTGTGACCAACTTTTGTGGGATGGAAAATGCAGAAAGTGGGTTTCAGGCGGTCTCTGGTCCCTCCGGATGAAGATTTGGATCACGCCCAAAGGTGTGGAAGCCAGATCGGTTAGTGTGGGAGAAAGAGGAAAAGCAGCAGTAATAATAATAGTAATAATAAAGCACTAACAGAGAGAGGAATGATAGCAGCTGGACTGTGTGTTAACCAATATAGAGTTCTTCTTCTTTCTCTCATGAACATTACATTCAACTTAAATTTTACCAAGAGGGCAGAGCTTCTGTGTCGGGGTTTTGCAATGAAGCCGACTTCTGAGAGTTTGGCCTTACTCTTAGGAAAAGAGGAAATCACTTGATACAAGTATTTGCTTGAGGTTAATTGCAGGAAATAGGATTAAAAACAGAAAAAAAATATGTCTACTGAAGTTCCAATGTCAAAATGTCACTTCATCTTTGAGAATCACATAAAGATGAAAGGTCCACTGAATAGCGAAGCATATTTATTGATTATTAACAATAAGACTTTTAGAAAGCCCAAACCCTGTGTTTGTTAAAAGATTATGTTTAATAATACATGTTTGCATTACACAATTGATGCATATACATAAGGAATCTTTTTGTTTGTTGTTTTTTACTTGCTTTGTGAGACAGGGTCTCACTTTGTAGTTCAGGCTGGCCCCAAGCTCACAATGGAGCCCAGGCAAGCCTCAAACTCAGCAATCCTCCTGCCTCTGCCTCCCGAGTGCTGGGATGACAGGCGTGAGCCACCACACCCAGCACTGTGGTCTGTGGCACTGATTGCTGGTGGGTGTGTCACCACACCCATTATTGTTGTATGTGGTTACCAGGGATCGAACCAGGGACCTTGCACTTGCCAGGCAGGTGCCGGAACCACTGAGCTAAATCTCCGGCCCCTACATAAGGAATCTTAGTTCTTTTTGTATCTCCTTCCTCTGCTCTTTCTCCTCCTCTCTCATCTGTTAGACCTCATTCCTTTTCCAAACTACCTATCTCTCTGTCTCCTTTTGTCTTTTTTAATTTTTTTCTTTAATTTATATTTTGGCTATCTCATATAAGGGAAATCAAAAGATATTTAAGCTGTGTGTCTAATTAATTCCACTTAACATGATTTTGGTTATTGATATGATTTTTCATGGAACTGAGCTTCTGTTCAGAAAGTGCTGGCCTACACTCATGTCTTCCAAAGTTTTACCTGTTTTATCTTTGACTAGATTAAATGTTTCTGCTTTAATACTCAGATCTTTGATGCATTTAATTTTGTTTAGTGCACGGTAGAAGACATTGTCCTAGATTCGTTCTTCTCCGTGTGGTCAGCCGTATTTTCCAGCCTCATTTGCTGAAGAAGCAAAGTTGTTTTCCAGCGTATGGTTTTGGCCCGTTTATCAAAGGGCTTAGAGCTGGATCTGCGTGGGGTCGCTTCGGCGTCCTGTATTCCAGCGGTGAGGTACATTTGGCACATATTGCTGTTCGTTTTTCTTTTAGGGCAAAAGAGGTTAATATGTAAGGATTTCTTTCTAAACTATACCCCCAATATTAAAGTTTCACCGTGGTGTTGGCACCTTGCAACAGACCAGTGAGGTTTTCCCTGCTAGCTGGGGGGATGGGAGCTCCCAGGCGCGGAGCCCACGGAGCCCTCTCCCTCCCTCTCCGTCAGGCCCCGCGCGGTGAGCGGCGATCTCTCCGGAGCTCCTGAGGATTCAGCCAGGAGGCCTCGGGGCTGGGCCGCTCTTGGGAGACGTTTTCTAAAACTGCTTCAGTTGCAGTGCTTGTGGTTGGAGTACTCAGGGTCTTTACATCTTCTTGGCTCAGTATTTTTAAGCTTACAAGGATCTAGGCGTCTGGGCATGTTATTGGACAGCAGGTCTTCACGGCGGCTTCTAGAAAGAGGGCTCTGCACTTCATAGCTGCTGCTGTCATTTCCAGTTGCATGGATTTCACTTCTTCTTTCCTTTTCGTAAGTCTTTCTAATTTGTCTATATTGCAACTAGTTCTGCTCATTGATTCTTTGAGTCATTTTTATCCCGACTTCATTAATTTCTGCTCTAACGTTTATAATTTCCTCTTTGAGTTTGGGTTGTTCTTGTTCATCTAGAGCCTCGAGATCTGGCATGAAGCCATCTCCCGGGGTCACGATTTCCTGCCGCGGCTGTACGCTGGCTGTACGCTGCCCTCGGACTGTTTTCACTGGGCCTCACTAATTCTGGTGTGTCGCACCCACACATTGGACTCTAGGAACTGATTTCATTCTTCACCTCTGTGACCTACTGTTTACTTGAGGGTGGATTCATGTCCACGTTCTTGTATGATTTCTCTGTTTCTTTTGCCGTCAGGTTCCAGTTTCGTCGCACGGGGCCCGACAGCCGGCACGGAGTCACCTCGGCTCTGTTCTGCTTCCCTCGGAGCGTCCGGCTTGGAGAACGGCCCACAGGCCCCCGAGGAGTGAACACGCCGCGGGAGCACGACAGGCGTCTGCTAGGTCCGTTTGTGCAAAGCACTAGGGCCAGCTCCACTGCGTGACTCAGTCCCTGGTGGGTTTATTCCGGTGAGGAGCGTCCTGCGGCCCCTGCACAGTTGCATTGACAATCATGTGATGTTTTATGTCCAGAGAGTTTGTTTCAGGGAGGAGAGTGCACCGGAGTCTGGCACTCCACACGGGCGAGTTGTTTCTACTCAGCATGTCGGGACAGCCCTTCCCCTCCCGACCCCGTCCGCCGTGATAGGTGCCGCAGTGCCTACTCATGATTTTACATTTCATTTATTCTATTGATGTAGTATTGATATAATTATCCTTTTGACTTATTGTAATATACTTCTGCATATATTTAACTGTACTTCTAAATCAGACATGTTCTGGATTTTTCATAAGAATGATGAATATTCAAAATTGTCAGACTCATTTCATATGCTAAAAGTTAGTCACCAAACATACTTCATGTGGAGTTCAGGTAGATTTTTAACTTGCAGCTTTATGGGTACATTATGTAGACACCTCACGGTCACACAGAACCCGGAGTTTGGGCCAGTGTACGAGGCAGACTAACCCTCGTTTCCCCCGTTGTCCTCAGTCACGGCCCCAGATACAAACGCTTCGTTTCCTTGTTTTTCACCATCACGCCTTTCTCGCCTTGTTACTTACCCCGCACCCCATTTCCTTTTGAATAGTCTCTATTTCTTAGGTGAATGATAACATATTTCAAGCAGGGTAGACTTAAAGCTTGACTATAATACCGAAATTTGAAAAACTATTTAATATTTAATTTAAAATTAAGTAAAGATTTTGTGTATAGAACGGGTAAGAAACTTCACATGACAGTATTTACCTTTTTTCAACATCACAGTTGAAACGGACAAAGGAAGTTCTCTTCATAAACATCCAGAGTGTTTTCCCCACGAACGAGAAAACTGAGCCAGGTGGGCGGACCCGTGCGGAGCTCAGCGCATGCGCGTCTGTCGTCCTCGCCCTGAGCCCCGCTCGGCGCCGCGCTCGGAAGTCAAGGACGGAAGCGGCCCCGGGCTGGGATCATCGCCCCTCTCGCTTCTGCATCGCACCGCGAACTCGTGCAACACATAGAGCGTGACATTTACGTGATCCAAAGGTAATTCTGGCAGCTTGATAGCAAGTCCGGAAATACTCCCGGGCGAGTGGGATTCTTCCACGTGTTGGAGAACGAGGCTTTCTGCGGTGCGGATGTGACTGCGGGCTGGGGCCCTCGGGCGCCTCCTGCCTCAGCCTCCCCGGCGGTCGCAGCTGCCGGCAGGCAGAGCCTCAAGAGGCTCCAAAGAGCTGCCGACGCGCCGACAACTAAAGCAGGGGCAAAGCACTTCTATGTTGCCTGGAAGGAGGACATAATATAGGGTCTAACGCCCTAAATCTAATTGGAAAACATTTATATGACTGGGAAACATTTATATGACTGGGAAACATTATATGACTGGGAAACATTATATGACTGGGAAACAAGAATCACGTAAGTGGAGAAAATAAGCAAAGTTTCAGGACAGATGAAAGGTTTTCCTGTAAATTAATGTCTTAAATCTTAAAATAGTTCATATCCTATGTTCCACCTGTCTGGCAAACCATTTCATTTTATTTGTATTTTAAATTGCACAAAATACAAAGTATCATTCTTTCATGTAAAGTTCATCATTCATAAAGTTTTCCTTCTCGTTTGTTTTGTTTTGTTTTTGAGATACTAGGGATCGAACTTCAGTCCTTGTGCTTCCAAAGTCAGTGTGGTACCACGTCAGCTAAACCGCTAGCCTGCCTTCTGCGTTAAAAAAAAAAAAAAAAAACAAAGGCAATGTGGTTATTTATCTCTGATACCTCCGGGTCGTCCCTCACAAGTGACGTCCAAATATGCGTTTGAGGATGGATAAATGGAGCTAGTAACCAACACGATAGGGCAGCAGCTCTCGTTTATTCATTGTCTCCCTCTCCTCACGACGGATTCTCCTCTATTTGGAAGCTCTTCACTCGTTAGGGCTAAACTTTTTGCAGACTTGACTTTCCAGGGAGAAAAGGAATGTATCAGAAAATTAGCCAGAAGGTCATTTATGTAATAAGGAGAAATATGAGGTGATTACAGTTCTCATTACAAATACCACGCCACCTAGAATACATCACCATGCTTTGGAAGTGCATTTTCAGGTACATATTATCGCCCTGACTTGCTTTATGAGACAAATGTTTCCCAGTCATATAAATGTGTTCTTCTTATCCATTTATTAGACAAATTTCAACATGCTGCAGTATCCATTGAACTGTTTACATTTTGCAATATTTAACCAAATGTTGAATGTCGCCAAAGCTAAAGTGTTGCCAGACTCTGCCCCACGGGAAGCAGTTGGAAAGCTTGGATCTGAGCTTTGGCGCAAATGGCCCACCCCTCACCTGCGGAAAATACAGACTATCGTGCCCACGTACGTTCTTCAGCTTTCCACTTCTATAGAAAAATAAGTGCACTAGTTAATTCACAGAGAGAAGCACTTCGTTTCTGGTCCACATCTCTGGACCCACTGTCAGGGGCAGGCTGACGGAGCGATCTGTGGATGATACTGCGATGGGACAGTGTCGCGGAGCAAGCCCCTCAGCTTGTGGGCATGAAGACGCAGAAACAGGCCAAGGGACAGGCCGGGCTCCCGCGTCCTCCGGGGCTCCCAGGGGCCCCGTGACCTAGTGGTCTCCCATAATGCCCCTGTTAAGCGTCCCCAGCATGTCCCCAGACGCGCCTGGAGACCACAGTTTCCACACACGATGACCCAAACACGGCATGGGTCCTGGGGACGGTTTCCACGGAGTCCTCGCGTCACTCCGGGGTTCGTTGCCTTTTCTGGTTTCCTGCACCTGCACCAGCGTCACCTGAAACGCTCTGTGACAGACTCGTCCTTCCCCCGCCTGACACTCCAACCCACACCTCCCCGACTCCAAAAGCCCAGCCCCCTCTCCAGGTTAGGGACAGGCGTGACCCCCCACCAGCTACACGTTTTCTACAGTGGTCAGTTTCGTGTGATTGCAACATACTTCCTAAGAAAAATAACCCGAAAGATCAATGTTCACTTAAACTATGATTCTGAGTTCAGACCCCCAGGCTGGAGCCCGTGGCTTAGTCTCTGCAGAGACCATGGGTGGTGGACGGCACGACAGGACTGTGCACAGGAGCGAGGGGTCACCTTTCACCTAACAGCAGAGAGAAATCAGCTGGGCTCCACCTATCGTGTCTGGGCACCCTGCAGTGCCTAGGGCTTCTCCTGGGCCCCCTCCCAGGGCTCTATCATCTTCCAGTAGCACCGCGCTGGGCACCCAGACTTTAATGCAATAGACATTCAGACACAAGCAAACATAGCAATCGTGATGGCCGGATTTAGACATCCCCAAAGCCTCATGCACCCGAGAGTGGGGAGTTTCTAAGGTGGCTGGATTAGGGTTTGTGACTGTGACGACAGGAGAGATATTGGGATCGAGGGTGTGGGTGGAACTAATCCAAATAGCTGGAGCCTGACAGGGTTTCAAGAGGCAAACAGGCAGGGCGCTCCGCTTGCTGCTCCGGCTGCTGCCTGGCTTCCTGCCTGCTGGGCCACAGAACGTGTCTCCGCCACAGGGTCCTTCTGCCTGCTTCCTGCTGCACCCTGAGACCTGCACCCACTGTGAGATAAAACCAACCTTCCCTCCTCTACCCTCAGGTGTCAGGTATTTTGTCTCAGTCAACCGAAAAGTACCCAAGATGTGGGTTCCAGGGAAGGGGGTCCTCGCCCTCTTGCTGTCAGCCATGCGCTCGGAAGCCCCGGCACTGGCTCGTGGAAGGGCGGGCGCTTTGGAGCTGCGCTCTGCGGAGTGGCTGGAGCGCTGCGAACTGACTTGCTGTGAGATTCGCGTGAGAGAAATCTTCTTTTTGTGTCCCAGCCTTGTTAGTGTTAGTTATTGGTCGATTTCTTGATGACAACCATTTTTTCTGGAGTGAAATGAAATCTTAGTGTTGTTTTAATAGCTTTTTTCAAGTCGGCAGTGATGTTGAATATTTTTGTGTTGTTTACATATTCTATATATTATTCCTTTATCTGAGGAATGGCTGGTAAATTTTTTCCCCCATTTAGGAGCTGGGCTCTTCACTCTGTCAATGGTTTCTTTTGTAGTGCACAGTTATTTTTTAATTGATGTGATTGCACTTTCTGACTATTGATATTATTTCCTGTGCATGAAGATTTTGTTTAGAGTCTCTGCCTCCACTATGTCTTAACAAGTTTTACCTACTTCATTCTCCGGCAGATGCTTTCTGTTTTAATGTTTAGATCTTTGATCCATTTTGAATGTAGTTCAGTTCAGTAAGCCATATGGATCTGGACTCAGTCTTCTACTGTGGATAATCAGTTTCCTCAGCACCATTTGTTAAAGAGACTGCACTTCAAGCAGCAGAGGAATTTGGTCCCTTCATCAAAAATAATCCAGCTAAGTTTCTCTAGAGTTTCTCCACTTTCTGGTCTTCTCCATTGATCCACATGATTTTTCTCTAAAAACCATGTTGTTTATATCACTGTAGTTTTGTAGCTTAACTTCAAGTTTGGGTTGGTGATGTTCTGTTCTGTCTTGTTGTCCAGAATTTCTTTGGGTTTTCTAGGTTTCTGCTGGTTCCCTGTGAATTTCAGGATTGCTTTCTCTTGTTCTGGAATGGATGCGATTAGTACTTTTATTAGAATTGTGCAGTTCTTCTGTTGATGTGGATAATTTCCTTCATTCGAATTTTTTTCTCATTAAAATCTTTAAAGTTAGTGGTATATATTGTTTTTAATTTCATTCTTTCATTCTTTCTGTTGCATTTGTAGATTGTCTATCATTTTAAATCTGGGTATTTGTTTTGTTTTGTATATAGAAGATGGGGGTTGTAGTGAGGACAGGAGAATGGGAAAAAGTGAGAAGATATACCATGTACAGGTATAAATTTATAATGTTGAATGTGACCAGAATGTATATCTAAAATATACCAAAAAACTCAATTAATGAAAATAATTAAATAAAGGGTTCTGGGGAAATAATTGGTAATTTGTATATTTTCTACTCTTGTCAGTTACAATATACTTAAATGCTTATTTTTTAAATACTGATAATTCAAAATATTTACCACTTTATTAATTTTATTTGCTTATTATCTTTATTAGTTCTTATGGTTTATACTATGTATATTTTCTCTATCATATTCTTAAGAGGAACTCTTACACAATCATAGCTTCACTGTTTTCTATTATACCGTTAAGTGTATTACTCTTTGTTTAAGCACTTCCACATGAACATTTCAAAATACTGATTTGCTATTTTTCCTATCACTCAGCTCAAAATAGTTTCAGTGCCGTTGGTCTGTTTTTTCTTTACTCCGCCGGCTATCAAGGGCACCTTCCCTTACAGATGTCTAGAGACTTTCCAAACATTTTTACCGCTGCCCTCCTAATCAGACCTCTTCTGCTCCCAGAATAGCTTCAGTGATTTCGGTCATTCCATATTCATAAGACAGCCTCTTCTCGAAGCAAGCCTCTGGGCCAGTGTGGCGAGTGCCACGCGTGCTCCTGGAAGGGGCGTGTGTCGTGCTGCTCGGCGCGGGGCGCTGGCGCGCCGGGCACAGGGAGGCGGTGCCCGCTCTGCTCTGCAGCACAGGAGCCGCCGCCGCCTCCGAGTCATCGGCCGCAGCAGCAGCAGCAGCGCCCGGCGGGTGGCGGTGGCCGCTGGGCGTCCTCTCTGGAGCTGCCTGTCTGCAGCCTGCGGGCCCCGCGCCCTCCTCGCCTCTCTGCGTGCGACTCCTCGCTCCGAGCGTGGGCGCGGCCGCCCCGCTGCTGGGCAGGGCTGGCAGCGGCGGCTCCGACGGCAGCGCCCGGACGGGCGGGCAGCCCCGGCCGCCACCGTGCTCGGGGGTCGGGCTCCGGGAAGCAGGGAGGAGAACTCTGGCTGCATCTCCAGCTGTGAAGGAACCTGTATATGGTAACTTACCCGCGCGTCAACTTGCTGTCTCAGAGACTATTTTCAGTGCTTCATTTTTCATGAAAATAAAATATATTTTTACATATGCTTATCTCTGCACGAAAGACACGTACCTTTAATCTCTACTAAACCATACAAAACTGCAGCCTCCACGTATGTCTAAATATGTTTAAGTGAGTTTCTTGACAGTGGTCAATGTGTGAATATCCCCAGCGGCTAAAACCATCTACTTTGAGTTCTCGGCATCTCCGATCGTGAAAGGCAGGCAGGTCACTGTGCAAGTCACCACGCCCTGCTGCGGGCCTCGCGCGTCCACCCCGGGGCTCCCCAGCGGCCGCTCGTGAAGAACCACGGGCCTGGGCCGCGCCTCGGGGCTGCCAGCTGAGTGGCCTCCGCCTCTTCACGCGTGACCCGCTCCGGGCACCCCCCACCCCGACGGGAAAGAGCAGAAGAGGTCGCCGCAAAAGGGTGCGTCTCCCGCTGGGGCAGTCTGGGTCTGGGCATTAGAACTGCAGCCCGGGAAACCCAAGGTGCGAAATTTAGCTCATTAAAAGTGAAGCCAGGTGGTGTGAGGGTGGGCGCTGGACCCCGCGTGTGCCCAGCAGAAGGCGGCGAGGCCGAAGCCAGCGTGGGCCACGAGGCGAGACAAAGGTCAGCCGAAACGGCCTGTGAGATCCTGTCCCAAGAAAATAAAAAAATACAGTTAAATTGAATGAAACACTTATTTCTCTCTCCACTTACACATATTCACACCATATTTGATAAAGTAATAGATGTGACCTGAGATAATGCTGTGCCCCAGGCATGCTGGTTTCTCAGGGGTCAAAGCAGACACGTGCCTTCTTCTTGCGATATTTATGCTGTGAAATGGAAACACTGTTGTCATAACCAAACCAAATATAAGCAGAATAACAGGGTGTTACCATGGGAAACAGAAGGCTGATGCGAGCACTTTTAATCATCTTCTGTTCAATGACAGTGTTTCTGAGTACTGCAAGAAGACACTTCTTTCTATCAAAATTGAAAACATTTAGCTATTCTTTAGACAAAGAATATGTCAACATTATTTTTAACTGTTTATTATATGCTATCTTTGGTATTTAATCAAAATGTTTTAAAGTGATGTCTACTTCTCACATTAAACTCTGATTACTTTCTATTAAGAGGACCGTTGTGTTTTCATTATTTAATACATAAAAGTTCTATCACTTAACATTATCTACTTTCTGTGCACTTCAGTATCTATTTTCTGACTGAAGTTCCGTTACATAAAACCATTATTTTTAAAATATTCAGTACAGCCACTCATATTTTACGTATTATCGCCGTGCCATTTCACTTCTTTAAAGCTTCTGTGAGAATTCTTCGTGCTTTGTAAACATCCATTTTCCTTAGCGTCTCTGGATGGTTTCCGAAGAGGAGCCTCTGAGCGTGGTGTCCGGTAAAGTCCCTGTTTAACCACCTGGAAACTCTGCCTCCCGCGTGGGTCCCTGGGCCTGCGTGTGCTTCCGCGCAGGACAGACGCCGAGGCGGGCAGGGCCGGACGGGCGCGGTGGGCAGACGGTCGCCGACACGCCGCGGACCCCTCGGGTTAAGCTGTGATGCGGAGCTGGGCCTTGGCGCCAGGTCGGTGCCGTTCCCCGTGTGTCCCAGCTGGCACGTCGGTGCCCGAAAGCTTGTGCGCTCCACGGTGCCAGCTGGAGAGCGTGAAGAGCGTGGCCCACGCCAGCCCGCCGTGTGCAGTTCGTACGCTCTGGGTGTGGACGACGAAAGCCCTGCCCCGTGTGGTGGCACAACGCACAGGTTTGGCCCCTGAGTGGGACAGGAGGGGGGCAGGCGGCCCTGAGCCTGGCTCCGCTGTGCCCTGGACTCTGCCTCGCCGGGCCTCTGCCATCTGCCGCCACGGAGCCGGCCAGCCCGGACGGAGCCCCGCGTGCTGCGAGCTCAGTAAACTCTCCCTGGCCTGTGGGTGTCAGGGCTGTTTGCTCGGCAGCGGGAGGAGGGGCACAGCCCACAGCGTCTCACTTCCTCACCCAGGTGACGAGTCAGAGGGGTCCTGCTGCTCTCGAGCGCAGGCGGCCCCTCCTCGCTGTCTGCCTGGAGTCAGGGGGAGCTGGGTCACCCGGGTCACCCAGTCCAAACGGACCTCAGCTGAGAGGCTGGAGAGGGCTGGGTGCGGGAAGGGCCAGGCCGCAGCCCCCACAGAGGCCTGCCCGCTCCGCCGAGGGCCGCGTCCTCCCTAGGAACAGGCTTCTCAGCCCTCAGAGGTAGCCTTCCTGTCCCCCCGAGTTCTCCTCGGGGCCTGAACACTCCGTGTGTCCTGAAACTTACCTGGCCACGCGTGCGATCTGCAGACAGGGCTGTCTCGGGACACAAGGAAAGCCGGCTCAGAGCTCCAGGCCTGTTCACTCGAACTTGAACAAGAGCAAACTGAGCATTAAAACATCGCAACCTGAAAGACATGTGGAATTATCCATGAGAAAATAGGAAAAAGAATGAAGAGGAACCAAGATATTCAATGAGATTGATGACACATCATAAAGGAAATGAACATTTAATTACAGCAGTCCTAGAAAAAGAGGAGTGAGAGAGTCACATGGTTTATTTTAATAAAAAATAGCTGAAATTTACATAACCATGGAGAGAGATGCAGACATCAGCTGCAGGAAGCCGAGAAGACTCCTGACAGTTTTAAGCAAAAGAAGACTTCGCTGAGACCTATAATAATCAAACTGTCAGAAATAAGATGAAGTGGTTCAAAGCATCAGAAAGGCTTACTACACACAACAGAATCCTTCAAGTTTGTCGCCAGATTTACCCAACACAAACATCACAACCCAAGAAAAACTAATAGTGAATTCAAAATACTGAAAGACAAAAAGCTATCGGACAGGCTCCTTTACTTGGACGAAGCTGTCTTTCAGAAGTGAAGGAAAAAGAAATCCTCTCAGACAACCAGACTCCATGCTAATCAGTCTGGGCCTCCAGGAAGTGCAAAGGAAATTCTCAAGTCGGAAATGAAAGGACACTGATTAGTGACATGAAAACGAACTAATACTCAAAGGTACGGGTAAGTCTTATTCAACTATTGTGATGTGTAAATTTCTTAATTTAGTGTAAAGCTAAAACATGTTACTGATTATATAATTTTCTTCTATTACCATAACAGAATGAGCACTATATAATAATACATTTTAATGGTTGTATAATATAAAATATAGAACATAAATTATAGCATCAAAAACTTAAGATGGAGAACACAAGTAAATAATTTTGATATTTAATCAAAATTAAATGCTACACTCACTGAGGATAATTAAGGTGATATCGACTTCAAATGAAATGTTATGAGTACGTTTTATGTAATCGTCATTGTAATCACAAAGCAAAAGCAGAGAAGAAAACAGAAAAAGATGAAGAAATCCAAGCACAACCTTATGGAAAACCATCAATCACATAGGGAGATAGCAAGAGAAGAAAAAATCAAACCAAGAAGTTAGAATGTGATCACAAAAACAGTAACAACTGATAATAACAATCTCTACTTATCAATGTGTTTAACTCTTTACAGCTGCACTTCAGTCAGATCAAATCATTTATTCAGTCAAAAAATGTCATAAGACAAAACAAACGTAATATTAAAATGATCGGTTCACTCAGAAGTACAATTATATGTGCACTTAATGTTAGAACACTTAAATATATAAAGTAATGAAATATCTGAAGAAAAATAATATAAAAATAATGATAATCACAATGAAAATTAAGGAAGAAATAAAAAAGTTCCTACAATTAATACTGCTAGTACAACAGGCCAGCACAATTAAAGCAGCCCTCCAGGAGAAGTTTAAAACAGTGAAAACTCGTATCAGGCAAAGTAGCAAACCAAATAACAACACTAATGATACATCTCGATGTCTCAGAAGAATAAGCACAGTCTAAACCCAGACCTTGTACAAAGAAGGACTTTGTAAGAATCAGAGCAGAAGCAAACAAAACAAAACAACAAAAAGAATCAGTGAACCAAAGAGCTGGTCCTTTGAAAGAATAAACACAATAGAAAACTCTTAGGAGATCTTACGGGAAAAAAAAAGAAAGAAAGAAAAGACACAGACCAATGCAGTTAAAATGAAAAAGGTGAAATTAAAACAGGAACACAAAAATCCAGAAAATTACTCGCAGCTACTTCACATGTAAAAAAATAGAACACCTGAGAAAAATGAGAGATTCTTAGATATATATCAGTGTGTGATGCATGTTGTGAAATAGAAAGAAAATGCTCAAAGGGAAAGAGGAACTGGGTAGGCTCAGGGGAAGGCACGGAGGGGAAAGAAAAAGTCTGAAGATAAAAGGGCAAAAACAGGAACAAGGCTTATGTACATGGGGGTGGAGGGCTGGAGGGAGGCCTGGGGAATGGGCAGCATCAGAAGATACGTCATCGCTGGTGCAAGTTCTCAATGAAGAATGCAATCATAATGCATTCCTAAAATAGGTCCATAAACTTAATTAATAAAAATGATCAAAACTGGACCAAGAAGACTTAAAGTTTTTGGACAGTCCCTTAACAGGGAATGAAATTAAAACAAGGAAAAAATTACCAAGAAAACCCCAGGATGTGACAGCCTCACAAATGACTTCTGTGAGAACTTCAGGAAGCTCTGACAGCAGAACTCCCCAGACGCTGGCAGGACGCTGAGAGGGAAGGAGTGCGTCAAAGTCACTCTCAGAACCTAAGCGTACCCCGATCCCCAGGCCAGACAAAGGCCCGCCAACAAAGAGAATTAAGGGAAAATCTCTCTAAAGAACATAGGTGCAAAAATCCTTAGCAAGATACTGGCAAATAGAATACACCAACTCATCCAGAGAGATTATACACCATGACTAAGCAGGCTTCGTCCCAGGAGGCAAAAAGGTTCAACACACAAATCAATAAACATAATTCTTCACGTAAGCAGCGGCAAAGAGAAGAATCACATGATCATCTCAACAGACACAGAAAAGGCCTTGACAGAATGCAATCTCCAGTCATGATAAAACCCTGAAGAGCAGAGTTATAGACAGACCTTATCTCAGTAGGATAAAAGCCATTTATGGGCAGTCTACTACCAACACCATGTTCAGTGAGGAAAAGCTGAAAACCTTCCCTCTCAAATCAGGAACAATACAAGGATGTCCACTGTCTACATTCTTGTTCAAAATAGGCCTCAAGACATCAGCAGGAGTGTTCCGCCGTGAGAAAGAAATACATGGGTCAGGAATAAGGAAAGACAAACTCACAAGGGCCGTCACCGTCCCAGACTAGAAATTTTGGCAAAAATCTATGGTAATTAGCCATAGAGCAAAGCGTTGACGCAAAGCAGGGCCGTGGATGAGTGGGCCCGCATAGAGGACGGGAAACCCCGTACACACATCGAGCCACGTGGTCTCTGACGACGTCGCCAAAGGACACACTGAGGGAAAGGTAGCTCCTGCCATCATCCACCCGCTGGAGTTCCTGTTCGTTCGTTTGTTGGTTTCTTGGTGCGGGGATCAAACTCAAGACCTTGTACTTGGAGGCAGGGGCGGAGCCACTGACCGAGCCCCCGGCTGCTTCCTTATGTGTGCGACGAGGTTATGCCGCACTGACCAGCTGACCTCAAAGACGGGGTTCTCCTGCCTCAGCTTCCCAGAGAGCTGTAATGACGGGTCTGCGCCCCAGCACCCAACCAACACCCCCACGCCTTTCTCCTCTTCTCTGACAGTCCCGTCCTGCACCGCGAGCTGGCCCGAGGCGGCACGTTCGCCCGCGGCTCCTGGGAGAGAACCGTCCGCTCCGGGGCCACAGCTTTGTCCTCCGGAGCTTTTGCTGAGATGCAGCAGGTGCCGGCTCCTGTGTTGATCGGTTTTTCCGGAGAAAATGGGGTTCGGGGGAGAGTTGCTCTGTCTCAGGCTCAGACACTTCAGGTCCCCGGGCACCTGCGGCACACGGGAGAGTCACGGGCAGAGAGCGCCGGCTTCGCGGTGGCCAAGGGGGAGGCTGAGGCGGGCACGCCTCCCCGCAGGCCCTTCCGAGGCTCCCGCTCCGGACGCTCCCGGGAGCCTGGACGCCGGCTGGGCAGGGCAGCGCGGCGGGGCCTGGTGCCAGCGGCCGCGCGGCTCGGGAGCTGTGCCCGGACTCGGGACGCGGAGCGCAGGCGGGGCGGCCAGGCCGGGCCCGGGGCTTGGACTCCGGTTCTGACTCTTCCTCCCCCTCCGCCCGCGGCCGCCCTGAAGGCCGGTTCTTTGTCCCCGTCTCTTCCGTGCGTCCGGTTTCCCACGAAAGGCAGCTGCCCCTGCGCTTTGGGCCCTTCAAGCCATCGCTCGGGACAGAGAACAGGGGTCCCCGAGCGGGGTCCCTGCGGTGCCACTCAGGGGCACCCGGGGGCACCACTGGCCCCAGAGACGCACTGCCCCGGAGCCTGTGCCTGCCTCGCTTTCCCTCTTGTCACCGGGAAGGGGCCGGGCCCAGGGGAGGCCCACGCGGGAACCGCGCGTCCTGGGCAGGCACACTGGCCCCCTGGCACGTCTCTCACTCGGGCCTCACCACGGACTCGTCCCCGCGGTGCCAGGGGCCGGGGAGGCCTGGGGTGCGGGCCGGGCACAGGGGTCACAGCGGGCCCTGGCGCGGGTGGGCAGTGCTGTGCCTGCGCCCTGGGCCTGGTCCGGCGCCTGGGGAAGCAGCTCCGGGCACGGAGGGGCACGCGCGGCTGCTGGCCTGGGGGAGAGTCCGGGCGGAGCTGAGCCGGGCACAGACGGCGCCAGCCGGGCCTGACCTACGATCCGCCCCGCGGCCCTCCGCGCCGCCGCCGGAACTGAGCGCGGGCCTCGGCCGGCCGGGGCGACGCGCCGTGTCCTGGTTCCGGGAGGGCCCGCCCGCCGCGCCCGGCCTCGCCTGTGACCCGGCTCCAGCGCCGGAGCTGCCGCCCGCTGAAAACGTGCACAGGGCAAAGACTTCGGTCCCGCGGTCGCGGAGAAACAGCTGGACGCGGCCTGGCCCGGGGAGGACGCTCCGGCGCAGGCGCAGCACAGCTGGCGCGGAGAACCGCAGCCCGGGACCCGCGAACAATCGGAGTTTGTAATTGTGCTGGATTTGCTCATTTTAGTTACGATGTAATTATTATCTAGTGAGGAAAACGTTAATCTAAGGGTTTAAGAACACGCATGAACGATTTTACATTTGATGAATTTATCTCCTGTTCCTAATATTTAAATAAAGGAATGGAAATTTAAAATGAAATTATATACATAGCATCATCGGAAACATTATTTAACCATAAATGTATTCAAGTAGCTGAAAAATGTCTAAACTTAAAATATCGATAGGATAAATTTGAGACTGTCAAGAACCAAAGAGAAACGCATCAGTGGTTTCAGTACTTAACATTTTACCTTTTTATTTATTTTTTATTTTTTGAGCTCTGTGTAGTTCAGGCTGGTCTTGAGCTCACTA
>PVIC010037513.1:0-18055 GCA_004025085.1 Thryonomys swinderianus | reverse complement strand
CAAAAAAAAAAAAAAAAAAAAAAAAAAAAAAAAAAATTCCACCTGAAGACTTTTCAAGGTACTTGCCTGTGCTATCAGAAAGGTAATGTATGGCGCCTATTTCCTTTAAAATAAATTTGTTAAAATGACTGTTTCAGGGGAAAGAATCTTAATATTTTATGTGATAATTGGAAGCAATAAAAAACAGGAGTGGGAATAATTAACCCAGTTGCCTATGTAAAACCAAGAAGAGTGACACTGAGAAATTAACACATCAATAAAAAATTAGTACATCAATAAAAATCGCTCTTGAGTTAATAGTTTGAAATGTTCACAGCTCACATAAATCAAAGAGAACTGCCAGATAAAACAAAGGTTGTCAATGAATTTCAGATAAGCCAGGAATAATTTTTTAAGTATAAATATACCTCCGATATTGCATAAGCCACACTTACATTTTTCAAACATATTCATTGTTTATATAAAAGTCATTATAAATTCAGATGTAACTGGGTGCCCTGTAGTTTTATTTACTAAATTTGGCAGCCTTCTTAAGGAAGCCAGAAGCCTGGAAAGGATCAGCCTGGGCCTGCAGGGAAGTTGCAGTTCCTGAAATGATTCAGCAGGCAGAGCTAGAGACAGCATGGAGGCAGGATGGGGCCGGAGGGAGAGTCATTCTGAGAACAAGCTGGGGTACTCTTGGGCCTGGAAAGGGTGAATTTGAAAGCTTTCTTTCTGGGTGTGTTCTATTTTTACTATGAGGAACACACAGAACACAATGTCCACCATGTGTGTCCGTGTATTATTCTGTGGCATCCCCCGTTGTTGGTGGGGATATATCTTGGTCACCTAGAAAGTGCCAGAAACTATAAACAGGACCAAATCCTACATGTACTTTAAGTACAGTGGTACCAAGATGGTGGATCTGATCATTGAGGTGGTAACTGAGTAACTAACAGGCAGGTGGCCCACACAGCACAGATAAATGCCTTTCTTCCTAGAAAGGAGTTGTAAGATTGGGGTAAATTCTTCCAGCCTGTGTTACATTGAGGTGGAGAGGGGAGGAGAAGTTCTGGTCTTGTGTGTGGCTGTTTCTTGATTGTGTGCCTCTTGATTGCTCAAATCTTTCACAGGTTTCCAGAGATCGGATGGTTTATAGTTGTTTACTTGATATTGTTTGTTTGATGTTTGATGTTGTTTATTTGAAGTTTCCATAGAAGAACCAGAGCCCAGCGTTTCCTGCACCCTTGTCTTAATGACAACACTCTTAATTATACACCACACCTTGGAAGGCCTCTGTTTTCAAGTGGGATATGTTGCTAGCAATTGGTGCCAGGAGTGATGGATGTTGATGACATGGTTCCCAGGAATTCAGCTCCTAAATCTCACCTCTTCTCCCTAGTACAAGCACGGGGGCCCCATTATTGCTGTGCAAGTGGAGAATGAATACGGTTCCTACAACAGAGATCCTGCTTACATGCCTTACATCAAGAAGGTGAGAGTCAGTCTGGTTGGTGTCTTTGTATCATGCAAAAGTAGTGCTATGTGGGTCTGATATCTTCTCAATGAACTGCTGTGTCTCCCAGTAGCATCTATTAATGGCAGAGTTTCCTCCTCTGATTTAGTTCAGTAGGGTTTCAGTAGATTCATCTCTTAGTCTTCATCGCCTAGGGATTGCAGTGCGTAGAAGTGTCCAGGCTGAGTGGTGATGTCTAGAGAAGACCTGAGTTGCTGCCCTGATCCCAGCCCTGGGCTAAAGCTATGATTCACTTTGTCTGGGGAGTTAAAACGTTCTTCTGGCCAGGCCACATACCACATCGTGTGCTGTAAGAATACAAGTGTGAGGGAGGTCGAGGATGACCATGGGTGTACCCAGCAGATTGGGGAAGTGCAGGGCTAACATCCAGGTCTGGTTTCTGCCACTTGACAGCCAAGAACTTGAACAAACGCCTGATTTTTCTAAGTCTTCTTTTTTTCTCTTCTCCAAGTAGGGTTAGGAAGAATATCTGGCCTCTAGACTGGACTGTGTGAGGTTTACAGTAAGTGGACCATAAATGACTTTGCTCAATCCCTGGCATTTGTCCCCTGGAGACTCAGCCAGGTCAAGGCTGTGAGTGAGGAGGCATCCACTGTTCTCTGGGTTGAGTCCTTCTCAGGGAGGCTGGATGATATTAGCCTTGGGCCTCGGTGGCCTGGGCCGCATATCTTTTGCTGTTGCCCATAGATTCATTTTCCATCTAGAAATTACTTCCCTGTAGACTGAGGCTCAAGCATACCAGCCCATAGCTTTGCCTAGACCCGCCATGTTCCCCAGCTTCTCTCCTACACATAGTTTGGTGGAAGGGCACACACTATGTCCAGAGCGAGGGCATTCCCCAAGCTGGAGAGGAGCAGGTTCAACCCTGATGTCACAGCCAGGCAGCCTGGCATAGCCTGGGCACACCTCCAGTTTCCACTTCCTGTTTGAATTACCAACAGTGATCCTAGTCCAGACTCAGGCTTCCATTCCAGCCACGCCTCTTCTCCTCAACTCCCTCGGGGCTTGGGGCCTCCCAGCCACAGCTCCAGGATGACTCATCTGTGGAGGAGGAGAGCTGTGTAGTGAGCCAGAGAGGCGAGCTCGGCTCCTTGGGGACCTGGTCTTTCGGGTGGGGGCCCAGTGCCCAGGCACTATTCTTGTGAAGCTCTGGGGGGGGGGGGATGCTCCTGAGTGCCCTATGGCTAGTCCTGGGGGTGTTGCCTGGCTGTGGACACTACCAGTGTGGTGTGGCTCTGGGCAGTTTCCCTTCCCTCCTCCTGAGCCTTAGCTTTTTGTGTGCAAAATGGAGGCAGTTACCCTTGTGGACCAAGGCAGTACATGAGTCCTGTGAGCTACAGTGTGTGCAATGTAGGAAGCCAGGTGGAGGTTCTGTGTCAAAGAATGAGTGAATTGCTGAGGGGTCAGCCTGGGGCTCTTGATAAATGACTCCCCGGCTTCAAAGTGAATACCTTCTGCTCTGTCATTTCCTTCTGCCCTTTTCTAAATAGGATGCAGAATTTGACATGTTATGCTCCTATTAGATAGTATCTCTGTCCCTTGTACTTCCAAATGAACTCAGTTGAAATAAATAGTCTTGTCATAAGATCTGCAAGGAAAATTAGTGGGAAATCACCCAGTGTACCCAGAGGCAGAGAGCTGAGCCTTTGCCGTGGATGGATTCTGGGGTGGACCCAACTCTCTCCTTATCTCTGTGACCCGGCATGCTCTCCTCATCTGTACTGCAGTTAGATTAATTGTAAAGACTGAATGGACAGTGTACAAAGTGCTTAGCAGAGGGCTGCTCCTTAGTGAATACTACTCTATGTACGCTGCATCTGTCTAGTGGTAGAAATGCTAATAAGCTCTCATGCACGGTGTGCGTGCTCCCTTCCACTCGGAGTGGCAGCCCAAGGCGTGCTTCTCACTCCACTGGGCATGGGCAGTGCACGCAGCATGCCGCTCAGGCACAGCCAGGCCAGCCTGCCCTTCCTGCTGACCGAGGCCACACCGGCTCAGCGAGGGAAAGACAAGCTGTCTGCCCATGCTGTGCATTAAAGGAAGATGTGGTGCTGTCCTGGATGCCTGCTCTCCCTGGAGCCCAGCAGGCAGTTGCCAGGTGACAGCGTGGCAGCTGCCCCTGGAGCCAGCCTCTGTGTGGGTTGTGTGGCAGTGGCAAACTGACCAGAACTTCGGAGGCAAGCGAAGCTGTGGTTCCCAGCAGCCTGGCCCCTTGGACAGCTGGAAGTCAGGTTCATTTGCTGAATATGGCAGGCACAGGCAAGGCAGGGCTGCTGCAGAAGGTGCTTCACCTGGACTCTACCCTGGCTCTCTGGGCTGCTTGCCCCTTGCTGACACCACAGAAGCTTTAGAATGAGCGCTCACTGTGACTAGTGTTTGTACCCTGCAGGCCTTGGAGGACCGTGGAATCATAGAGCTGCTTTTGACTTCAGACAATAAGGACGGCCTGCAGAAGGGAGTGGTCCACGGAGGTATGCACGGGAGAGTCATGGGGGGTGCTCTGCTTTGTCCCCCAGGTGGCACTGAGGCATGTGCAGGAGGTCCCCACTATTCCATACTGAAGGAGTGGAGGGTCTGAGTCAGGTGATGAGCCGTGGCCAGCTGGGTACAAGAGCATGAACAGAGCCAAGTCCATGCCACCCCCCTTATAGGTGTCCTTCTGCCAGAAAACTGCAGCTCTGTTTCCCCTCAGTTGCACGGGCCCTGCACCTTGTAGTTGCTTGTCAGCTCCTCTTCAGCCTGGCTCACCCGCAGCTGCATATCTAGCACTGTCTCTGGAGCCATGTGGAGTGGAGTGAGATAACCCCTGACTCACCAGCATTGCTCCCTCATGTTACTAGTAGCATTTTCACTGACCTCCCTTTTCGTCACTAGCGTCTCCAACTCTTTCTGAACGCAGGAGTGGTGCCTGACTGTGAAAGTGGCCAGGATTACCATGCTAGGTGCCTTGCAGGGCAATGCAGGTTGAGAATGACTTTGGAAGGCCTCCCAGCAGCCTCTGGGGCTGGCTGAGCTGCCTCCCAGCAGCTCCCCTTACACACTCCCTTCCACCCTCCTGGCCTTTCTGCTGGTCCTCAAACACCCTAGGCACCCTCTCCTGGAGGCTTCCCACACCCTCTAGAGCTGCTGTGGGTGTTCCAGAGTCACCTCTGGTCGTGCTTGAAGAGAAGGACTTTGTGTCATGTTCAGCGGTGTCTGGCACATAGAGCCTTCTGACCTCCACAGAGTGAACTGAGGCCCAGTCAGGCCCCGTGTCTGGGTGTGATGATGACCAGCAGCGATTCCCCCTGTCTCCATGTGGTGGCACTGTCTCCTCATGGCTGCTTCAAGGTCTGTGGGGCTGTGGCTGTGTGTGTGTGGACCTTCAAAGGCTGGTGAACAGCTCTAGCTCTTTGCAGTCTGCTGACTAAAGGCCTGTGAGGATGCCCGAATTTGCTCTCTCCATGCTCCCGCCCTCCCCTATAGTCTCCACCCTCGAGGCCCTGCTGCTATAGCTGAAAGAAAGAAAGAAAGGAAGAAAGGAAGAAAGGAAGAAAGGAAGAAAGAAAGAAAGAAAGAAAGAAAGAAAGAAAGAAAGAAAGAAAGAAAGAAAGAAAGAAAGAAAGAAAGAAAGAAAGAAAGGAAGGAAGGAAGGAAGGAAGGAAGGAAGAAAGAAAGAGAGAGAAAAAGAAAGAAAGAAAGAAAAGAAAAGAAAAGGATTGCTTATCAAGATATAAAACAGGAGGCTTCAATGAGATCGGTACCTTCTATTCCAGGCTTGGTGTACAGAACTCACACACTGGCTGCTGCAAAAGAGCAGTTGTCACTATCAGTAATGTACCAGTTCTATGCACTTTGGCTGTGAAGTTGTAGATACTTAAAGTCAAGGGCTGTGTGCGTGACTGCCGGGCCAGCCCCTGCACTGAGCGGTGGGATTTCCATGAGGAGCCTGCTGGCATCAGAATGTAGTAGACTGAGAAGGGCTTTGTGTAATTCATAAAGTCCTCCTGACTTTATGGACCATGTCTCATTTCTTCTCTCTCTTCTCCATTCAGTGCTGGCCACCATCAACCTTCAGTCACAGCAGGAGTTGCAGTTACTGGCCACGTTCCTCTCAAGTGTCCAGGTGAGTCAGCGGCAGAGGAAGTGGGCTGCCCAGAGCATGCAGCACCCCGCTTCTCAGCTGTGCTGCCGTGTGCCTGTGAAAGTGGTAGTGCAAGTGCTCTGTGGGCTGGTGCAGCAGGAGGGCGGCTTTGAGGACCCTGCAAGCCCCAAATATTGTCCAAAGAATTCAGGAGAGAGCGAAGCATCTCTCTGTCCTGATAAGGTTCTGATCTTTGCCTGGAAGGCGCCTCTGGCCCTAGAAGGTGACTGTCAGGGCAGAAGCCAGTCCGCCCCGGGTCAGAAGCAGAAAGGCAGAGTGACTGGATCCATCTTGGCATCATTAGACCCGTGGTCATACACAGCACAGTCTTGTTCTATTCCCTCCTCAGTTCACAGGAGATGGATGTGATCAGGGCCAGGATGCAGCCAGACAGCAGAATGGGGCCCAGTGCATGCCCTGGCTCGCTGAGGGTGTGACAGACGCCCTGCCTGTCACATGTCCCCTGGGGTCACAGACCTGGAGCAGTGCAGTCAGAGTGCGGAGACGGTTGTGCTCATTTCCATGCCAGCTGATGGTCTACAGAGCAGGGCTCGTGTCCTCAGGGCTACCACATCCCTGGAGTCACCATGACCACCAAGGCCTTGTAGAATGAGGGCCGCATGTGCCAGGCAGGCTTCTGCTGGGGAAGATAACAGATAGAGGTGGGACCCAGTAAGTCCCTCTCCTGAGTGCAAGACCTGTGCTTTATGCCGTACGGTAGATCACAGGGTCGCTCTTCTTGTAGAATTTGTAACTTACTTGGGAAAAGGAGAGCATGAAATACAGAATCAGTGGTAACTAAGTAAAATCAGACATGTGCTGACAAAGGGAGTAGAGAATGCCGTGAGCTTCTCCTGCACCCCGGTCACCGTAGTGTGTGGCCTAGGGCGAGTCACTGAGCCTCTGCACGCCGTCCCCTTTGGTTAATGACACAGTGAGAGTCCCTGCTCAGGGCTGCGGGGTTAGGGTTAGCATTAGCGGCCCATAAGAGTGCCGCAAACCCTGGGTCAGATTTCACTGCTCTGTAGGCAGCTGCCCTCAGTATTGTGCCATCACTGGCAGAGGACTTTCGGTCATTGCTAAAGGCGCCCAAATGCTAGCACATCAGTCCTTATATTTCCCCATACTCCAGGTCTTCTACAGGGCTGGGCATACCCTGACAAAGATCTTTGCCCCACTGTGGCAATCATGAATCGAGTATGAATACAGACTGTGGCTTAACACCTGTACTGTTCATACTGAGCTGTAAGACCCAGATTACTGGTTCTGTGTTACAACTGCTGTTTACCCTCAGCTAGACTGTGAAGTTTGTGCACTCTGCAGCTACCTGACTTTTCCGGGTAAAGGGAAGCAGCAACCTGAAGGGTCTGCATCCACGGTGGGGCTCTCAGATACAGAGTCACGCTGAATAAAACATTTTCTTCCCTGGAAGAAGACAGGCACCGTTGCCTTGATCCAGAAAGCAACTCAGAGCAGAGAAGGGTTTCCAAGCAGACGTTTCTTCTAATGAAGATCTGCTAAGGAGGATGTAAAGATCTGAGCCGCTACCAGTGTCATCTTTTTTTGTCATCCACTGCATATGCCATTAAAACCCCAGCAAGTTGTCAGAATCCATTGTCTCCATTTTGGTAGCCCCTTTTGCACCATCAGTGTGGGTGCCACATGTGCCGGATGAGCCATTTTCCTCCACGCTCTGCTTCCACCAGCCCCCCAGGAAAGGGTTGTGTGGTCAGGGAACAGGCAGGAGGTGGAGGTATGGGGTCCTCTCCAGGAAGTGCATCCTTCTTCCTGTGTTGGTGGCCTGCCTGTCTAACTTGTTTTGTGGTACCCAGGGGGATCAGCCCAAGATGGTGATGGAGTATTGGACAGGGTGGTTTGACTCGTGGGGAAGCGCACACAATATTTTGGATTCCTCTGGTGAGTGCCATACTTTGCCAATGTCCAATATACTGATGCTGGAAGCAAAAAAACACTTCCTATTCTCTGCCAGTCGATGTGTGGAGCTATAGCATGTGAGGCTTCTGGGGTCATTTATGTGTGACAGTCAGTTGTTAATATTTCAAAATTATTTGTCTTTATGTTTGAAGCAAGAGGGAGGCCTTTCACATTGTTTTTGTATATTTTGGTAATTAGAAAAGTAATGCATGTGTACTGCAAACACCTGGAAAAATACCTAAAAGGGAAAAGAAGAAACAAAAGCCTCAGAGTTCAGAGAATGATGTCTGCGTTGTAGACAGTTCTCATTCCATGTCCGTGTGCAGCCCTGCATGCACATCTAACAGAGACAAGAGCAGCTGGACCCTGCTGGCACTGTCACCTGCTTAACTCAGCTAAGGACGCAAAAGCACAGCTTTCTGTACCAATGAGTGTAGATTTACATTATTATCTTATGTAGGTACTGCTGAAAACCCCATTGCACTGATGACTAAACTATCACTTATTGACCCAGTGTCATATGGCGAATTCCGAGGAGTTTTCCTTGGCATTGAGGGGGTCAGCACTCTTTTGGGGAGCACCCTTGAATGCCAGTCCTAAGTCTGGCACGTCAGTTCCCTCCGATGACAGCATTTCTACAGCACTGTGGTTTCAGTGCGTGTTCTTACCGAGTTCCCCTCCAGCATGACTGCAGACCTTCCACTCACTCTTACTAGATGATCCTCCAGACCTGTTAGCACTGAGGACTGAAATAGTGTTTTAGGATTTGCCAGTCTGATAAGTTTGTCCAGTTTGTATTTCTTTAATTGATACTAAGAATTATATATCTATTAACCATTTGTTGTTAGCCCTTGATGTTGTCTTTCACCCTGAGTTCATTTCTAAGTGCTGGTGGGATTGAGGGCAGGACAGAGCTGGGTTTCTGGTGACCACGTCCCGCTTTGTTCATTTTCCGGAGAGCGGTGGCTGGGAGCACAGTGCAGGCAGGGAGTGTCTGGCAGGGCTGTGGGCATCTGTGGGGTGGTTAATAGACTCCACAAAGACTGAGGACAGTGGGGCTGAGCTGGGGCTGGGACTGTGCCCGCCCCCTTCCCCTTCCCTGGTCTGTGCTGAGGGTGTCAGGAAAGCCGAGGGACAGAGCGATGCAGCGGAGGGATTGGGACGAGCATCCCAGAGGCACTCGGGGCTGGTCTCACTCTGACTGCACCCCTGTCCTCCCCTCTCCTGTAGAGGTTTTGGAAACAGTGTCTGCCATCGTCACTGCTGGCTCCTCCATCAACCTTTACATGTTCCACGGAGGCACCAATTTTGGCTTCATCAACGGAGCCATGCATTTCAATGAGTACAAGTCTGACGTCACCAGCTATGGCAAGTATGAGCCCCAGTATTGGTTCTCCTGGTCCTCTTCCACATCGCAGGTCTGGGCGTTTTCTGGACAGTCTTTAGGGACGAATGGGACCTTTAAGGATTTGGCTGTAGAGTACTTGGGAAGGAAGATGCTGTGTCTGAGCTGTCACTGCTGAACGTGGAGAGCAGCAGGAGATGCATGCCCATAGTGTCTTGGGTTGGCTGTTCTGCCACAGAAGGGAGGGGAGGCCTGGGAATGGGCATGGGAGCTGCAGTCTCTGCCTTCTACACAGGCCTTTGATATGGTGTATTCTGGCTCCTTTGGACAGGCCCCTAAGAATAGAAAAAGATGCCTCACCTGCCTGCCTGCAGCTAGAAATCTAGAGTCTATGCTGTGGTTGAAGTATTTTATCCATTGAGTACTCATAGCGCCCTGAAGGCGTCTTCCTCCCTGACCTCTGGCAGGGAACCCGCTGTCTGCCCCACTCCGCCCAGATCTGCTCTCTGTCAGCTCCGGGGACAGGAATGAATACTGCGCCCGTGTCTTGCAGACTATGATGCGGTGCTGACGGAGGCTGGCGATTACACGGCCAAGTATGGCAAGCTCCGGGACTTCTTTGCCTCCCGCTCAGGTACCGGCAGGCAGCCGACAGGAGTTACCTTGCCACCATCCCTACCCACCTGGCCGTGCATCAGACAGACACGGTGGTCCCAGTGTCACAGGCCCTGCCCTTGTCCCAGCCTTGCTCCCCACAGAGGTTCAGGCTGTGTTGAGAAGGCCCAGGATACAAGAGGACCCTGGACCCCTGGATAGGAGGCTGGAGGAGGCAGTGACAGTCTGGGTCCTTCAGGGACGGATGTGAGGCCTGTCTGTCTGTTGCAGGTGCCCCTCTCCCTCCCCCACCTGATCTTCTCCCCAAGATGGCCTATGAGCCAATGGCACCTTCTTTCTACCTGTCACTGTGGGATGCACTCAAGTACATGGGTAAGGTGAGTGTGTGGGTCAGGGAAGCAGGGCAACCCCTGGATGGGAAGGCAGGGCTCAGGAGCTCCTCAGGAGGGGTGCTGGGAAAACCAAGGCCGGCTCTTGATACTTTGAGGCCCTTTCTCCAGCTTCGGCCTGTCCTGGGGCACCAGGTGGGAAGGAACTGAAGCACCTGAAAGCAGGAGATCTCATTGCTGCAGCCATCTCTGTCCGGGATGGGACTGGAGGCTGCCGGACGAAGGTGCCGACCTGTGTCCTGTGAGAGGCACCTCCTGGAGCCCACTCCAGGAAGCTGTGGTGCACAGCTGGCGGTGGTTAGGAGTAAGGCCCAGGGGACTGCAAGGCCCTGCTCTGCACGGTGCCTCCTCCTCCTGTCCCTGTGACTCAGGGCCCAGGGCTCAGTGTGATGAGAAGTCAAGATAGAAGAACAAGATTAGCACCCTGCCTGCTCCCACTCAGTGCGCCTCCCAAGCCAGCCACAGTTAAGCAGAGGGCCACGCTGAGATGCAGTGTGGCTCTGTGCCTCCACATGTCTTCTACACACAGCCCATCAAGTCTGAAAAGCCCATTAACATGGAGAACCTGCCGGTCAACAATGGGAACGGACAGGCTTTTGGGTATACTCTGTATGAGACCACCATTGCCTCGTCGGGTGTCCTCCATGGTCACGTGCGTGACCGGGGCCAGGTAGGAATGTCTCTCTGAGTCCCTGGGACTTTCTAGTGACCAGGCCTACAGGGTACACCTATTCCTTCTGCCCTCAGAGTCAGCTGTCCCCGTGTGTAAAATGGTCCCTCCCTGGCTCTGAGCCCCTCTGCAGCTGTGACCGTGGTATTCATGTCTCCTTTGGCTGGCTGGACCCCTCCCAGGCCAGCAGGCACACAGCACTGCCCTGTCCCTGGCCAGTAGAAGCCCCTCTCAGCCACCCTCCTGCTGACTGCGGATGCTTTCATCTGCTCACTTTGGCAGGTATTTGTGAATACAGTGCCCATAGGATTCTTGGACTATAAATCAACGAAGATTGTTGTCCCCTTGATCCAGGTTGGTTATCCCAGGGAGCTGGGTGTGGTTGGCCCCAGCTGTCTCCCAGAGGTTTGGTGGGAGTTCAAGAGGAAGACCTAGGAGACAGGAGGTTCCTTAACCACAAAGTGTGGGCGGAGAGGGATGGGGTTGGTTTTCTGGCCAGCAGGACTCAGAGCGAGGCAGGACCTGGGGTCCACAGACAAACTCTGAGGTGCACCAGTGACCTTGTGGCTGGGTCATCAGGTGGTTCTCATTGGCCACCGTGTTCCCGGCAGGGTTACACCGTGCTGAGGATCTTGGTGGAGAACCGTGGGCGAGTCAACTATGGGAGTAATATTGACGATCAGCGCAAAGGTGGGTCTCAGCCCAAGCTGGGAAGAGCTACCACTGCTCTGCACAGATGTGGGCAGCTGCGTCTTGGTACAACTCATCAGCAGACTATGGAGGCCACAGAGAGAGGCTGGCTGCGCTCCAACCTCTTCGCCTTCAACCTGCCTTCAGGCTCTCAGCTCCAGGCTGTTCTTGCAGGTGCCCTCTGCTTGTTTAGGTGGCTCACAGAGAGGGAGTGTTAGGCAGAAGTGGGCAGAGGACCTTTGCCTTCTTGGAGCTCCATCTTGCATTTCTTTTCTTTCTTTCTCTGGAGACATAGATTGATTGACTTTTTGTGATGAGGAAGAAGAAGCTGGATATGCAATAAACAGAAAGCTTGGCTCTTCTAGGAGTTTTGTACCAACTCACTTTATTTTTCCTGGCCTTCTGATCTTCCAGGCTTTAATTTAGTTTCTTCTTTCTTTTATGTGGGTATTTTCAAATACAGCAAGATAAATCCTACTGTGGGGAGGAAAACTGCTGACCTTTGTATTTCTCCAAATTCTCTCTTTGTAGAAGACACTTGCACAGTCTTTCCCTGGCCATGTTTTCAGTACAGACTCTCTGACAGCTTGCACAGAAGCCACATGGCCCTGACATTGGGACCTCCTCTACAGAAGGACTAGAAGTAGCTTCTAGCATCAGTTGGGTCAGCCTTTCTTTTCCTGAGGAAGTTCCAGTGTTTATCTGGGTCTCAGCACCTTCTCAACTTCCCTCTGAGATCTTCTTTCTTTTCTTCAGCTGGGTTGGAGTGATCCCATGGTCTGACCTGTGTTGCCCATGTTTGCATCTCTGGGGTCTTGTCAAGTGTGTGCTGACCCCTGTCTGAGCCCTGTCCAGTTTCATGTTTGTGAGTCACAGACCTTCCTCCAGAAATGTGTACAGACACACACACACACACATGCATGTACACACATGCACACTCATGTTTGTGAATCACAGACCTTCCTCCAGGAATGTGTACAGACACACACACACATATATGCATGTGCACACAGGCACACACACACACACACTCCTACAAACTTGTCCCTGTCACTGAAGAGCACCTGTGGGCCCCACAGTGCCTTCTGTATTCCCTTCCTGCCTGAATTCCCATTTTAGCAGCTCAGAGCCGCAGTCCCCTGGGGCCTTCCGAGACCCATAGCTGACCCTGTCCCCAAGGTGGGGGTGTCCATTACTGTCCAGAGATGTACAGTTTCACAGCATCAGATCCCACAAGATACTGCCATATGCTGATGATGGAAATTCTCTCAAAATGTCTCTTTGGTCCTGATTGGTGGAAAGTTCTGACTGAGTTATCGGCTCTGTTGCCCCGGGCCACAATGGTATTGGGCTTGAAGCTACGCCTGAGTCCTGCCACCTCTTGGCCATACAAAACGTTCCTTCTTACCTGTGATGTGACATCTCAGCTCTGTCCCTAGGCTCAGGTGGATTGTTATTCCAACATCGTGGGAGGCATGCTTTTGCTGGCTACTGTCTCACTGGCATGAACAAGAGGCTTTATCCTTAGTGCAGAGCTCCTTAGGCAGCGCCTACTTCAGGAGAAGCCTATACTTGAACTTTCTGAGAACTTCTGGGGTGGTGTTGGATATAGCTAGCCAACTACCCCTCCCTCGGGCTTGCTCATTGTCCTGTCCTCCTCCTGGTAGGTTTGATTGGAAATCTCTATTTAAATAATTTTCCCCTGAAAAACTTCAGAATCTACTGCCTGGATATGAAAAAGAGCTTCTTTGAGAGGTGAGCCCCTTCCCGCATGCATGTGCATGTGAGCTTGCAGATGATGTGTAGTGTGCAGTGGGCCCCGGGCCCCAGACTGCCCTGTGGTGCCTGCAGTGCACAGGTGGTGTGAGGCCCGAGCACTAGGCCGGGTGAGGAGAGTACCACCCCAGAACCCTGTGCCCTGGTTCTGAGGTGGGGGTGGGGATGTGGGCTCTTGGGGGGAGGAGGGGTGACCTAGGGACTGGATGCAAGTCTGGAACCAGATCTGAGAAAGTTCCTCCCACCCATTCCTGCTATGCTCTGTCTGTAGGTTCAGCGCCAACATATGGAGTACTGTCCCTGAAGCCCCTACAGTCCCTGCTTTCTTCCTGGGTATCCTGTCGGTTGGTCTTTCCCCTTCAGACACGTTTCTGAAGCTTGAGGTTTGTAGTCCCCTTTCCCTGATCCAGATATCATGTGCCCTGTAGCACCTGACTTGCCCATCTGAAAGTGCCCAGTGCCCTCTGGGGGCAGCAGCAGAGGCGCAAAGCAGAAGTGCCTGGCGGTACTTATGGAGGCTGGGTTCCTCTGTCCAGCCAGTGTTTGGGTACCCTGCCCAGGAGGCCCAGAGTCAGCAAGGTGAGGCAGAATGTGGCAGCTGCACACCACTGTGGTTTCTGAAGCTGAGTGAAGAACATAGGTTGTGTGTCTGTCTCTGCCTTCCGCTGTGATGTTGCTTTCCTGGCTCTTGGAGTGGACTGATACCCCACCATTCTGTTTGAAGGGCTGGGAGAAGGGGGTTGTATTCGTCAACGGCCAGAACCTTGGACGATACTGGAACATTGGACCCCAGGAGACCCTCTACCTCCCAGGAGCCTGGCTGAGGCCTGGAGAGAACCAGGTGGGAGCACTTCTGGCCCTCTCTGTTCTTCCTTGAGGCCCCCTTCCCATCTCTTTCCTCCTGGCACCAAATTTCTTCCCTGGGACCCTTTTGTCAGGACTGAGGAAAGGCAGAAGTTCTTCTCAGCCTCCTGCTGACCCCCTGCCCTGGTCTGGTTTGGCTCCAGAACTGACCCCACAGCCCAGCCCTCTCTCTTCTGCAGGTCATTATTTTCGAGGAGATCATGGCAGGTCCCATGGTGCAGTCCACTGACAGGCCCCACCTGGGCAGGAACCAGTACATTCACTGAGCAGCAGTCCCGCCTCTGGCCTGGGCTTGTGCCTCCACCTCCCCACAGGCATTGCCTTAGGTAGCAGCCTCAGCGACCAAGGGGCATGGTCCACCCTTGGTCTGAAACCCTCCACCTGGGGGTCCTGGAGAGCAAGATGGAAGGCATGGGGGACCCCTTATCCCTCATTCTTCAGCCTGGCTTGTTGGTTGGCTCTTTCCCACCTCGTTGCCTTCACAGGACAGGCCTCAGGGATGTCTCTGAGAGGTGGGAGTGTTTAGTCAGATATCAGTGATGAATGCTGGGTCCCCAGACAAGGTGCTAAAGCTGGGGGGCTTCCCCTGCTCCAGAGTCTAAGCCTTCCTGGTCATTCTGCTGGACACAGATATGGTCTCGAATGTCCATGGGGTGTGGCCCATTTCTGTCCCTGAAACTGTGGGTTAGTCACCACTTGTAGGGGATGTGGAAGGGGAGTCTCACCTGAGTCAACTATTTTTTCTTCACTGCCGTCTGAGCTGCTTCTGAGATTCTGAAAGAACTGTTTGAGAAGCAATGTTCTCTCTTTTGCTTTCCCATAGTCTCTGCATCGGATAGGGTGATGCATTAAGCCTAAGGGAAACAGAAATAGCCACTCCCGCTTCTGAATTAGACCACGTTTCCAGTCACACTCTGTGAGAAGTGTCATTTGAAGAAAAATGTGGATTCTAGCAGGAAGTACACCCCACATCTGACTTCGGTGGGAGACAGGCAGAGGCCCAGCTGGGTGGCATTGGCAGGTGGCTGCCAAAGAGTGTTAGGGAGGCCAGAAGGCTCACAGGTCTTGCCCAGCATTGTCCCCAGTGTGGTATGTCCCCTTCCCTCTGTAACTAGGCAGCAGAAAGAAAGGTAGGCTCCCTGCGCAGATTGGAGACTCTTTCTCTGAGATCGAATCGAATGTTCTAGCTCAGATTCTCTGTCCTGAATTGAATAAAGCAATAGCGATGAGCCAAACCCTCTTTGCTGATGTCTGTCTTGTCTGTCATGATGAGCCAAACCCTCTTTGCTGATGTCTGTCTTGTCTGTCACGCTGAGCTAGTGGGGAGGAGAGACTGGAGTCAGGCGCATGTATCACTGTGGGGCTTGAGGCTCTGGGCACTGACCATGGCCAGCTGGCACGAGTCCATGCCCCTGGCTTCGTAGCACTTGTCTGCACTGTGATTCTCCTGGAAATGCTGCTGGATTGCAAAGGCCACTGGAAAGGAGAGGCCAAACGCAAATCCATTCCCATGCATATAAACAGGAGTAAAAGTGCTGCGAACAGCCAAGAACACTGAGTGAGGTGGGGGTGAGCAGAGGTGTTTTCTTCACAAACTACATCCAGCTTTACTGCTTAAAACCAGTTATCTTCAGTAATAGTCAAAGGCAAAATAGCACAGTGCCCTCCTGGAGCTGGGAAGAGTGGGGCAAGGAGCCACGGCCTACAGGCTGAAGGCAGGGTGCCTGAATGTAGGGTCTGCGGTGGGGCAGTCCCGGTGTGCAGCAGGTCGTGGGGCCCAAGCACCCCATCCAAGGTAGAGAAATATAGCTTATTTGAGTGGAGGTTGTAGACAGTGATGGAGAGAAAGACAGGGGTGCAGTCCCTAATTCTGAACTCACTCTTCCTGAGCCTCATGGGATGGCCAGGTCACTCAGGTGTGGCCCGAGCCCTGGAATGGTGGATGCCACAGGTCATTTATTGTGCATGAATAAGAAGGGGCTTCTGCACAGCTCGACTCTGCCGGAAACTGATGGGGCCGGGCTTCGCTCCTCATTCTGGACTCATGGCGGGGGCGTACCTGGGAGCCCTGTGGTTTGGTGAACAGCCTTGATGCCCACCGGCACCTCCCGATGTCGGTCCCCATTCACGCTCCGGGTGCATGGGAAGCTGTCCCCTCACCGCCTCCTCCAGGTGTCTGGCAGGCATCTGAAACACAATTCCGATTTCCCCCATGCGGCCCTCCTGCCCCCTGGCCCATGCCAAGAAATGGCAATTCTCTTTTGTGCGCCTACAATTATTTGTCCCTTAGCGAGTCCTCCTCACTTTCCCCTTGAGCACACCTGGAATTCAGCCATCTCTCTGTGCCCCTCACTCCCACTCAGAAGGGCACTGTGGTTTCTGTCTCCCTGGGTATTGCCGGGCCGCCTCGCTGCTGTCCAGTGCCTTCTCCATCTCTCGGCGTGGGAAGCAGAAAGGTTCTTCAGGAAAGCCAGTTGAACTGTGTTGATCCTCTGTGCCGAAAGCTCCTCTGCCTCTGGTTTCACTCAGGGTAGAAGCCCGACGCTTTTCCCTGGCCCCACGGCACCCGCCACACCTCGGCCTCTTTTCCTGCCCGTCAGTTACAGCAGCAGAAGCCTTTTCGCTGAGCTCTGAACTTGCTAAATGTCCTCTGCCCGAAAAGAGCTCTCTTCTCAGGATGCTCTGACCTGTGAGCTGCAGGTCAGGGTGTTGCTGCTCTGCTCAGAACCAGTTTTGGGGAGACCTTTCTGACCACCTGCAGCTTGGAACCTTTATCCCCTCACTGCTGCTGCACTCCGCCTCCCCAGCAGGGGCTCTGCTCACAGCAGCTGGCCCCTGAAACGCTGTGTGCTGGCCAGCCTAGCCCTCTGGAGAGAGGGTAAGCTGCCTGAGGGCTGGGCATGTTCTCTCGCAGCTATGCGCTGGTTTACAGAACTAGTAGGCACTCAGTGCACGCTAGTTAGATGACTTAGTCAATACAGGAGAATAAAGTGAGGAGGGGTGAAGAGGATTCTGATTGTTAAAAACCGTGTTTGATTTTTAATTTTGAAAACAAATTACAGTTAAATGAAAACAGAGCAGAATGTGCGGCTGCCTGGGCCCCACCATCAACCCAGTCTGCCTCGGGATGCCTAACTGGGCTCCCTGCTCTGGGCCGGGCTTGCCTGCGCGGAGCAGGGAGTGGCCTGGTTCTGGAGAACAGGTTGTTGTCATGGACCAGTTCTGACTTACAACAAACTCACTCCCACCAAACAGCAGGCTGCAGTCCACCAGGGTTATAATTATAAATAAATATACATGCAGCTAAGAGAGGATATTAGGCAAAAAACAATTGAATTAGCATCTGCCAAAAAAATTCCCCATTTTGTTTCCTGAAAGTGAGCCCTGGGTTTTGACTAAGAAGTGGCCTCAGAACAGCCCGTGTGACCTTGGTATTGAGGGTCAGTTCCCATGAGTGAGGGAGCAGAATGCCAGATATCCACTCACTCACTGGTGGGTGTCCTGTGCCCACTTCTTCCCCCTGCCATGCCACCTCACTATGCCAAGGGGTCTATTTCCAAGTGTGCAGGTTGGGAAAGCATCCTGTGGGCAGTTCCGGTGTTCCCATCAGGTGGGCTGATGGGACGTGAAGTTCATCTCCAGACAGGTAGCCAATGCTCTGCTCTGAATCTTAGGCCTCTGCACTGAGTCCCACCCGCCCGTCCAGGAGTGGGTTCTCAACGGTCCACAGACCTGTCCTGTGAGTTTTAATGGAGTAGGGGCTGTTAGCAGTTAAAAAATAAACACCTCTTCAGTAGGCTTGGGCCCTTTCCTTTTCCTCCCCTTGGGAGAAAAATTGTGCTTCCAACCTGCAGGAGCACGCGCTCGGTCACCACCAGAGGGCGCGTCCAGCGCAGCCAGGGCCTGTCCAGTGGAGGGCAGCCACTCACCCCACACTGTCCTCTAGGAGGTGGGCAGCAGGATGTGAGGCAGCTGGCTCTGAGTTCCCAACTTAGGGAGAAGTGAGATTTTCTTCCCTCTTTCTTAAAACATAGAGTGACTTCCAAAGCTGTGCGCACTCAGGGCTCCTCTCAGTGTTCTGCAGATACCTGCTCCCACCCCCTACACACACACACACACACACACACACACA
>PVIC010037512.1:0-18046 GCA_004025085.1 Thryonomys swinderianus | reverse complement strand
CTTCCTCTCTCCCCCTCCTCCTCTCCCTCCCCCTCCCCCTCCTGCTGCGTAGGCAGAGTTTCCAGGCCTGCAGTGTGACCGACGGCAGCCCACTGCCGTGACTGCTGTGCACAGCACGCTCCGGGTTGTCTGGAGGTCTTGCAGGTCTGTCCTTCCCTCCACCACCGCCCTGCTGTGCGTCCTTGGCATCCGAGAGTGAACAGCAGAGCTGCGTTTGCCAGCCGACCATGGACTGAACCTGTGAAAATGCCACCAGAAAACCTATTTGTTCTCTAAACCGTGTGCCAGGTGTTTGGTGCCAGCACAACAGACTGACTGCGACCGAGAGTCCGCTCCACCCACGCGGCACAGGAAGGTGCTGCTCCTGCTGCAGGTCCCGCCGCAGCCAGACCTCACTCTGAAGACCGGGACCCGCCCAGCGCCTGCTCACGCGGCCCACCCCGGCCAGACAGGACGTGGCCGCAGCCCTCACAGCCATTGCCGCACAACCCCGTGTCGTGCCTGGGACGTCCATGTTACCAAAGATGATAAGCTTCGGGACTCCTGAGAAACAGTCTCAGAACCATGTGCGTTTTCCTCGTAACCGAAGAGTGTCATGAAGCTCCGCAGGCCCAGCTCTGCCGACTGCACCTGGCTTCATGCACACGCAGCGGTGCCCGTGGCCAGGCAGAGGGGCTGGCTCTGTGAAAGATGCCTGTGAGCCCCTCGACCTCACGGTTATAGCTGTTCACCTGAAGCCACAGCCCAGACCAGGACTCACAAGCCAAGCCAGAGAGAAAAGCTGTGGATTCAGCAAATGGACGGCTGTTTTCTTTCGATGCGCAGCAGACGGCCACAAACTTACAGCAGAAAGTGCTCCTCCTCTTCCTCGGCCACAGCGTGTACCAGGCCTTGCCCCGGCGCGGTATCCCGGCCAGACTCTGGGAGAGCCGTCTCGTCGTCGCCCGGCCCGGCAGCCAGGCCCGGGTCCTCTCCCAGGATCGCTCAGCGCCGCCGCCTTGGCCTGGCAGCACAGATCAGAACCCACTGCTATGCCGGCACTACCCAGGCTCACCTCCGCTCCCACCGCTTCCTCTCCATCCTGACAACCTGCTTAGCCATGCGGGACCAGCACAGTCAAGGGAGGAAGACCTTGTCCCTCCCCAGCAACAGGACCGGGGCACGAGACGGCTCCTGTGTCTCCCCAAAAACCTGCCTCCCACAAAAGGAAAGGATGGAGAAACAAGGGTCACACTCTGCTTGAAAAATGGGTACGTGTCTAATTTTATAACGTGCAGTGTGGCTTCCGTCATTGGCAACGGGAAGCCAAGCAGATGAGTCATGCTAGTGTCGACCAGGGCTCAGCCTTGGCTGCTGGCAGCCCGTGGGGCCCTGCCCCTGAGCGCCCTGACTGCACTGAGGCTGGCGAGGCCGCAGTCAGACTGAGCTCACCCTCCGGGCGTCCTTCCCGCACAGAACCGAAGGGCCACAGCTGCTCTCTATTCGTTCGTTTTCCAGTGAAGTCACGTTCAAAATTATGAGAAGCCAAGGGGGAGGGGAACAGCTCAGCCCAGAACTGCTGACCGTTCGTCACAGACCTGTTTACGTGGACGCAAGTCTCCAGGGAGAGTCGGGGCCTGCACTGCCCAGGCCGCTGCAGACGCTCAGGGGCAGCCGGAGACTGGATCCGTGTTGCAGGTGTGTGGACGACTCTCAACTCACCATGTAGGTTCTGATCTACGCTCTCTTCCAAAAGTGAACCGTTTCCAACGCAGATCCGGTGCCTTCGTGCGAGTAGTTTTCTTAACATATATATTTTATAAATGAGAGGGTGAAGCATATTCCCTCAAACTAGTAAGAGAGAATAAGCACAGTGAACCAAAGATAGTCACAGTTTAAATAAACAGGGTTTCCACTCCTACTGGGTGTAAAAACATAACCCAGATTGATGACTTTGTTCATGCTCAGTACCTGGCCTGAGTCCAACTGCAGCATAAATATTCCTCAGACCTGATGACAGTGAATATCTTCTGTTTGGCCTCTGAAGGGAGAACCAGCCGTTGGTGATGAATGGCTTCCGCCGGCCACGTTTGCTTTTTTAGCATTGCTGTTTGTTGTAACTGTGTAAAGCTTGCTGAGCAAGGTTGGTGGTGTGGGGTTTTCGGCCAGAAGGAATTCAGCACTGCTGTATCCCTGTCTGTCTCTCGAAAGAACGCTAGAAAAAAGGGAGCTTTGTGAAGTCAGTCAGTACTAGGAGGGAGGCGTACCCATCCACTTCTGGCTTGGGGTACACCTTCCACTTGCTCCAGGCCCACCTGCGCCAGGTGACAAGGACTGGTGGCTTGCCATTAAGACCTCCAGTTCTAACAGAGGCCCCTGGCAGATGTTGAGATGCACTTGAGATCTAACCCGGAGGCGAGTGCAGCCCTGACCATGAACCCAAAGGCAGCAACGTGTGTCATGTTCTGTGGTCAGTGGTATTCAGAAACCCAGGAAGTGCTAAGCTACATCCCCTGTCTTTGCATTTTTTGACTGAGGTGAGGTCTCACTATGCTGCCCAGGCTGGGCTCAAACTTTCCATCTTCCTGCCTCAGCCTCCCAAGTAACTGGGATGGGGCATGTAGCACTGCACCTGGCCACTGTGTAATTTTAAATTTTCTGGTAGTTACGTGTTAAAAAGTAAATATATAATGTTAATTGTGACACCATATTTTATTTAACCCAACCTATGCAGCACATCATCCACCGTGTAATCAACCAGTCAATACAAAATTACTGATAAGCTCCTTTTTATTTTTGGCACCAGGTCTTCCAAACCACATGGGCTCTGTGCGGCCACACTGGTTACACCGGCGTCTGCAGGCCTGGGCCCGCTCGGACGAGAGCAGCCTCGAGCGTCCGTCCAGGCTTCCCCGGGCAGCTTGGGGCTGGCCAGCGAGAGACCACAGGCCGACAGCCAGAGGGACTCGAATCCAGTCCTGTCTGGCAACCCCAGAAGCCACACGGAGTCGGAGCTGAACGACGGCGGCCGGCGGGGCGGAGCCGTCCGCACACAGCTTTCACCCCAGCCTCTCGGGGCCTCCTGTGAACAGCTCCTGCAGGTGGGGCGTCCTGTCGAACGCCAGCACGCGGCCGAGCCCGCCATGCGGCCCTCCCAGCACTGAGTCTGTCTGTCCGACAGCCATGGAAATGGGCAAAGCCGGCGTGAAGAATCACGGAAGCCGCTTCCCCGGAGGAGCACAGCCAGGAGGGAGGCGGAGGGCTCCGAGGCGGCGGCACCAGGCTGTCCGGCGCTGGAGGGAGCAGCCGCGCTGACGGGCTGCAGGTGGGCGGCGTCTGCCAGGGCTCGGGCCGGCTGGCACACAGCTGCAGAGCCGCTTTGCCTTCAGCAGGCGCCACCGAAACGAGGGCCTTCTGGGCGGTAACGGCGCGTTATTCCCGGTGGCCGGCATGACAGAGATCATCCCGCGCGGCAAAGCCAGAGCTAGACTGAGAGGGGTCTGATGGGTCCCGTCCTCGGGCAGGACCTTCCCCGGCGCGCAGCGCGCGGGTGTCTCTGCGCCTCGGAGCCCGCCGCGCCCGGGCGGGCAGCAGGACTGCGCGGAGGCCCGGCCGGGGCCCCGGCACAGTGACGGAGGCTGCTAGACCGGAGCGAGGAGGCCAGGGCCGGGCCGACACCTGCGGTCCTGGCGGGGCGGCCGAGGCTGTGGCGCCCCAGAGCGGCTCCACGGGCTGCGCTGCCTGGCGAGGGCCCCGCGCAGGTGGCCCGCTGGGGTGGAGCGCGGCATCACGCTGACCCCACTTCATGCTGTTGGGTGGAGCAGGGCGCCGGCTGCTGGCAGAAGGTGATGGCGCCGGCGGTGGGTGGGAAGGCGCGTCCGCTCCAGCCTCGCACCTGGCTTCCTTCCTGTTCCAGCCGCCGCGGGACCCGGAGGGCCGGCGGCAGCTCCCTGGAGCCCAGTCTGGCCCACACCGCACAGCAGCCTGGCTCCTGCCCCTACCCTGGCCCCTCACCAGTTTGCCAGGCTGCCCATGCTTGCTACGAAGCGGCTGTTCCAGCCCCGGGTCAAACGCCATTCACGGACGGCCAGCCCCAGGAGCTGTGGTGGAGAAACGAGCCAGCCAGCCACGGGGTCTCTGAGGCTTCGGTCCCGGGGAGGAGGTCGGCCCTGGACGGGGACAGCGGGGACGTGGGGCCGGGGCTTCCTCGGACGCCGGGAGGAGCGCAGGTATGGTGAGCCGCAGGGGCAGAGACACCCCTGGCCCCGTCCCTCGAAGGCGGCCTGGTTCCGCCGGTGACCCCTGAGGTTCTCTCCCAGGCCAGCGAGGCCTGCCTGTGTCCTGGTCACCAAGCCTCGCTCGGCCCCAGGGGACGGGAGCTGCCACCGGAGGAGGAGGCTTCTGGTCCCAGGCGCCCGGAGCAGCAGGTCAGCCTGTGCCGGGTGGAGAGGTCAGGAGAAGGGGCGTCCGCAGGCCCCGCGCGCTTAGCCCCGGGCTCCGCTTGCGAGCCAGCCCACCCGAGGAACAGGCGGGGCGCAGTGGGGGCGGACCGGGCCGCCGTGCGCCCCTCCGCGGCGTCTGGGTAGGAGAAGTGGCCTACACTGCCGCGGGACGCTCGCGTGCGGAGCTGCTCAAAAGTGCTTCCCCTCCGGTCAGGGATGCAGAGACGAACGTGCGGACACCGAAGGAGACCGACCAGGGGCGGCTTGAAAGTTACCCCGGCTCCCTGGTTAGACCACAGGCGCTGGTTCTCTGAGCCTTCGGGCCTTTTCCAGAGCGACAGCTGTGCTTTTCCTCCGGCCCCACTGGGCCCGTCCCCCTGGTGGTGTGGCCCGTGTGGCACGTCGCAGGGATGGCACAGCGCAGCTGGGAACACGGGTTTCCGGGCCCTTTAGACGGCCTAACGTGCGGAGCCGCAGTGGGACGGACGGCTCAGCGGCTAAACGAGTCCTTGACCACGACAAGTGTGCCTCGAGCTCCTGGTCCCCTCTTCCTGGCTGGACACTGGGGAGCTGGGCCTGAGTCCCGGAGCCGCTCCGGTCCGGGTGGCTCTCGGAGTGTTTCCGCGCGCGTTCTGTGCAGCGTCCACGCCGTCCTCTGAGCCGCGAGCCCAGAAAGGCAAAGCCAGACGTGTGAGGTGGATTCAGGGGCAGACAGGAAGTGAGTGGGCTCCGCGGGGCTGCGCTGTGTCCAGGCCTCGGCGAGCTCTGCAGCCAGGGTTGCTGTGGCGAACAGCGGGCGGACAGCAGGCCCTCCCTCTCCCCCAGGTGCGAGGAGCCCCCCAAACAAGGGCGGCTGCCGTCGCTGAGCCAGGAGCTAGTGCACACCAAGGCCTCACTGGATTTGCTTGGGAGGGGGTTCCCTTTGCAGTGGATACTGAACCCCATCTTGTATGTGCCAGACAAGCACTCTACCTATCTCTAGCTATCACCTCAGCTCTTTTGTTTTAAAAAACTCTTGAAATAGGGCCTCACTAAGTTACCTAGTCTGGCCTTGAACTTGTGACTTTCCTGCCTCAGCCTCCAAGTACCTGGGATCACAAGTGTCCAGTGCCATACCTGGGTACCAGATTTGCATTTTCTCATATACTCTTGTTTAGTTTTAAAAGTATGACTTAGCCTAAATGCTAGCGATGGACAGATTTTTCTGAACAGTTAAACACCACAGCTGACTGGAAATTTAGTGAAGCAGGGTGCCGAGCTTGGGCTGCTAGGCCCGCCCCGGGGAGGGGCTGGAGCGGCTTCTCCGTGAAGGGAAGCTGAGGGGGTTCTGTCGGCATCTCAGTTCTTTGCTCTCCGAGTCCTGATTCTCTTTGCTGTCTTCCATCCTTTCTGTGTACGTGTGCGTTCGTGTCTGTGGCTGTGTGTGCATCACACATACACGCCTGTGTCCACACGTGCATTCTCTGCCATCACTGGAGCCTGGTCGCTGCACTTCAAGGGCTTTCAGTCCTGCTGCAAACACTGACGCCCTCTTTCTGTTCTGAAAACTCCTGTCTTAGATCATTGGCTACACTGGTTCTATGAGCCTCCCTCACCCTCTCCTCAAGAAGAGAGAAGCTGTTTATTTTTCTCAAGAACCTTTATGGTTTAGGTGGGAAAGATCTGGCTTCCTGCAGAGTACTGAGAAGCAGATCTGAGAAAGAAAATAATCCTTCATGCTTGGCATTTCCTGGCTACACCAAGCATCCCTCTGCAGCTGACATTGATAAAAACCTCATCAAAGCCACTGGTCAGTCAGGCGACAGTGTTTTCAAACAGCACTCGCTGAGAAAGGCAGTGAGCCCTCAGACACCCGTGTTTTCTGCAGAAAATGTGACCCAAGTGGTCACCATGATGTTCTGTCACATTCCTAAGCGCCTAGCACGGTCCCCAAAGTAGTGGAAAACAAGCACATTTTAAATGTAATTTGACACTAGTGAAAAACAAATCCTTGCACAGGCTGATTCAACATTGCAAAGATGTCACTCTCTCTAATTAATTTCAAAATCTAGTGTTTTACCAACAAGCTTCGAAGGCAAGTTGATATATAAGGTCATGTGGAAAAGCAAACACGAAGAGAACCAGGCCAGCACTGAACGAAAACTTCAGGCAGTGAGCAACCGCATCTGTCACTGAAGTGCACTGTCACTACTCTACGGGTGGGGTGTGACACAAGGGAAAGCACATAGTAAAAAAGAGAGCTGGGGTGCCACATAAGGGGAGCGTGCTTACCTAGCACAGTAAGGCCTCGGATTCAGTCCCCGCTCCTGAAAAAAATAGGGTGTCCAGAAACAGACTTAAGTGGAGTGTTTAGTAGACACTTGCTAAGGTGGCTTCTGAGCCACAGAGCAGAGATGGACTTTGTAAGAAACGATGCTACTGGACTGGTGGCATAACTCAGGGTAGACCATGTGTTTACCATGTGCAAGGCCCTCGGTTCAACCCCCAGCATGCAAAATAATTTTTAAAAAGAATAAAGGAAAAGAAAAGAGAAAAACCAAAGAACTGGAAACAACCCAGTGTCTGTCACCTAAATATGAACATACTGAATGTGGCATATTCACACGTGGAGTATTATTCAGCAATAAGAACGAAGTAATGTATCCTGCAGCACAGATGAGCCTTGAAAACATTCTGTCACGTCGCAGCCAGCCACAGAAGACCACACACTGTGACTCTGCTCATCGGCAATGTCCAGGCAGGCAGCCTCGTGAGGCAGTTGGTGGATGCCTGAGGTGGGGGTGGATTCTGCCGGCGGTCGTGGAAGGGCCCTGAGCGAGGCTGAACTCTGTGAATATTCTGAAGCTACTGAATTGTACATGTGAAAGAGGTGAACTTTTTGGTGCACTAGTTTATCAAATAAAGGTATTTAAAAATAAGGGACAAATGACCACAAACAACACAAAATGGGGAAGATATTTTTTAAATATAGGAAAAGAATTTCAGATCGACCCAATTTCAATGCGAATTAAACACTCCTGAGATATTTCTAGACTGGCAGAAAGTATAGAAAGGCCCATCTCCGGGCTCTGGAGTAGCAGGCGCCTTTGGACTTTGCTGGGGGGTGAGAGCGGAGGGCCTGGGTGAGACCGCACAGCTCAGGCAACGCTGAGACAGTAGAAGGACGCTAACCCCCTCCGAGGCCTGACTCGAGCCACACTTCCAAGACCGAACGTGTGTGCAAACAGTTATGCAGCCAATAAACTGTAAGTTGAAGGCTTAGTCGTGAGACTGCGTGGATAAACTGTCTTCGCTACAAAAAGGCTACAGAGCAGCTCAAGGCAAGAACAGGAATGCTCTCTATGAAGCCCGTATGAAGGGATTTCTAGGTTGCACTGTAAACTGAGAATAATGTGCAGAAGAGCGTGCGTCACACACCCTGCGGGAAGAAGGGAGGGGCAGCAGGGAAAACGGTGTGAGAGGAGCCGGAGGCGAGCGCTGCCGTCGCGGGGGGGGGGGGGGGGGGGGGGGGGGGGGGGGGGGGGGGGGGGGGGGGGGGGGGGGGGGGGGGGGGGGGGGGGGGGGGGGGGGGGGGGGGGGGGGGGGGGGGGGGGGCAGGGTCTCCACAGCGTGTGGCAGGGCAGCTGTTCGGGGCAGGGACTGTCGTCACGGGGAGGCTGGGTCCGTGGTCCGGCCGAGACCGAGCTGCAGAGTGAGACCCGCCCAGCTCTGCTCCCGCGAGGAAGAGCGCGTCGACCGAGAGCAGCCGGGGTGACGCTTGCCCTCGGCGGCACGCGAGAGTTGAGCTTGTCCTGGGCACTGCAGTGAACTGGGCATCATGTGGGCTCACAAAGTGTGTGAGAAATGATGTGCGCGGAGGCGGTTTGAGCCGAGCTGCGTCGCCTATCGCCTCTCGCCTCTCGCATGATGAGATGAGGCCTCGCTGTGCCGTTCAGCCTGGCCTCGAACCAGGGAAACAGCTGCTGCAGGTTAGAGTCACTCACAGACGCTAGAGTCAGAGGTTGGAGAAGAAAGAAAATAAACAGGTTATGAGCAGAGTTTCACGATCTCCCCAGAGCTACCGGTTGCCAAGAGAAACCTGGCCACAGTGGAAACCTGAGGACTTGAGCTGCCAGGTGACCAGGGCCGCCTCCCAAGGACAGGATACTCAGCGCGGCGGCCTTGGCACAGGCAGTCAGGACGGGCACGGTGTGCTGCGGGGCCCTCTTGGCCAAAAACTGCAACTGAAAAATGAGACAACAGCAGACAAAATCAACTTGACATCCATGTGCAAGACAGCCGGCCAGGGCGGGAGATGTAACTCGGTGGTTCTGGCGCCTGCCTGGCAAGCACAGGTCCTGAGTTTGATCTCCAGTAACCACACACAATAATACTGGGTGTGGTGACCCACACCCACCAGCAATCAGTACCATGCACCATAGTGGCGAGTCTGGTGGCTCACGCCTGTCATCCCAGCACTTGGGAGGCAGAGGCAGGAGGATTGCTGAGTTTGAGGTTCGCCTGGGCTACAGAGTGAGCTCAGGGCCAGCCTGAAATACAAAGCCAGACCCTGTCTCAAAAAGAAAAGCTGACCGATGCCCTTCAAGTATCGCAAAGCCATGAGAGGCCAGGGAGGCAGGGGCACCTGCTCCCTATGGGCAGGGACAAGGCAGACAACGCCTGAAGGGTTGTGAGCTCCGGGGACAGAAAGCACAGCAGTGGGGCCCTGGGGAAATCCAGACAGATCTGGGTCGTACTGGTATTAATAATGTCCTGTGTCAGTCCCTGAGCTACATGTAACGTGACTGTTCCAGGGCATGTACGTACACTACATTTTGTAACTTCTCTTTAAGCTTACTTCAAAACATATAGAAGAGGTCGATTAAAAATTGTGTCGTTGAAACTGTTAGAACCCCAATTTTACTCCCAAAGTTTTAGTTATTTCTCTCGTCTGTGTGTGTAGACAGTGCTTCCCACTTCATTTGCTAACTTCGCACAGGGTGTATCTCTGGCCACACCAAGCGTCTGGCTCACTGATCGCCTCTCGGTATCTAACACTGGCTGTCTCGCTCCTGTCCGTGATCTGTCTGGGCCACGTCTGTCTCTTCAGGGAAAACTCTTCTAACTCTTCTCCATCAGCTGTGCACACTGTTCCTTGGCTTCTCAGACCATCTTTCCCTCCTGCTGGTTTCTTCTGCTCTCCCTTTGACTGCTCGTTTAACTTCCTGCTGTGTTTTGAAGGTTCAAAACAGTGGCATTTGTGTCCTCTCCTGACTGATCAATCAATCCATCGGCTGGAAGCCGGGAGGAGCGGGCCCCTCACGCGGCACAGGAGGGTGTGCTCCGACGCAGAGGACACGGGGCAACTGGCACGTGCTCCCCGCTTTTCCAGGGCCTCCCGCGCGCACTCCTCTGTTTGCGCCACCGCTCACCTTTACCGTATCTCGAGCTGCCTCTGATCCCTTTGTAATGGAGGTGTTCTGCCGAGCCTCGCCCTCCCTGGAGACCTCTTTCAGGGCTTCCTGTGCTGTGTGGCCGACTTGTCTAAGGGATCTTGGGACCCCTTGACTACTTGCCCATCCTGGACCCAGTCTTAGATCCTGTTTTTTTCCAAAGCACTCCCTTATTCTTCTGGAACAGAAGTGAATCCCTAAGTGAAGATTTGCATGAGATGATTTTGCGTCCTTACGTTTCAAAGTGTCTTGCCTTCACCTGTAGGTCCGGGGCCAGCTTGATTTCTAGCCGGGCATCTTTGCCTTCAGGATCGGAGCCTCTCCTCCCCTCCCCCCCGCACGGGTGCTTCTCGGTGGTCGGTCCAGTTCTTGCTCACCGCGGAGGTGCCGTTTTATCTCCCGGACCCCTACAGGCCCCTCGTCTTCAGCGGGAGGGGCCGCCGCACTGGGCGTGTGGACACATTTCCTACATCGACTGCCACTCGGCGGATCCTCTGCCTTTCAGCCTTGGAAGTGAAGCGCAGAGCCCGACACGTTTTCACAGGCCGATTTCACACGCCTCCCAGGCCTGCCTCCCCCCACGCCCCGCCGAGCCTCGCCCCGCACAGCTCCGCACGCGCCAGCATCTAACGGCAGCCAGCTTCCTCGCACGCTCTTCCTCACGTCTCCTCCCTCGGCGTGCGTGAGTCTTCCCTTCAGAAACTCCAGCGCCGGGGTTTGGACTCCTGGGTGGTCTCTGTGTCTGTCTTCTTGACGCTTCTCTTTGCCTTTCCATTTTACTTTCTGGAAGATTTCTGTCTTCTAATGTTGCTACTGAATTTCTATTCAGCAGTAATATTATAATTTCTAATTCTCCTTTTTTGATTTTTTTACTTGTTTTCTTTTTTAATTGATTTAATTGGTGCCTTTTATATATTCATTATGATCACACTCCACATTGAGAATTTGTACCAGTACATGACACGTCTTGATTCTCATTTTTCCCATTCCGCTACAACCCCCCGCCCCGTATATACATAAGCTTTGTTTTCTTTTTTTACCATCAAATTCTTCCTTTCCTTCTTCACTTACCCTACCCCCTTTTCCTTTTTCCTTTGGAATGTTTTCTTCCTATTTCACAATCTTTTCCTTTTCTGTGGTATCTTGTTCTTGTCTGATAGAGAAGCTGCTTTCTGAGGACACTGTTATGAGTTGCTGGTCTTATTCCTCTTCTGCTCCCTGAATTACCGTTATTCCCGTTGAACCGGCTTTTCTGCCTGCCTGGCTCCTTCGTCCACCTGGCCAGCTGTCTGGCACCGCTTGGGCTTTTGCTCATTTCTCAGGGAGGCTGAGGCCCGGCCAGGTGTGTCAGGCGGCGTGACCCCGTGGGACTCGGCGGCACCCAGCGCGGCCCTGAAACCTGGGGCCAGGCTGCTCTAGAATGGCTTCTCCCAAGAGAGACGCGGCTTCCTAGAGCAGCCTGCGCAGGCGACAGCGGAGGGAGGGAGGCCCAGGGGCTGCTCCTGCCTCCCGTCCCGGCCTGGACGCCCAGGAGCGCCGTGTCCCGGCCAGGTCGCCGGAGAGAGCTGAGCTGAGTGGGGCTGGTGTTTGGCTCCACCGGGAAGCCGCGAGGCCAGGTTTCCATCTCTCCTCCCTCGGGCGAGCATTCCCGCGCGGCAGCCTCGCCGGCCGCTCCCTCCGTTACACAGAGTGGCCAGAGCGCAGCCCCGGAGCCCAGCCGCGCTGGGCAGCGACACCCCCTTAGCAGCAGCAGGGGCCTCGGTGCTTTTTCTCTCCTTCGGGAGACAGCGCGTGGCCATGTGCTCTGAATTCTGTACAGGTGCAACGCTTGTACAGCTAACGCACCGCTGACCACTCTGACCGTGGAAATCCAGACAGCAATGCATGTCTGCTAGGCCTGAACTGTGCTAACAACTAATGAGGATAATGGAATAACCAGTCCAGCGAGAGTGCTCCTGGGACTCCTCCAACCTCGATGTGTGCAGCCTCTTCCGTGCAGCAGCCCTGCCGACACACAGGTGGCCCCGAGGCCCGGGGACGCTGGCGGACTCCGGCACAGCTCTTGTTACGGTCCGTCCCCAGCTCGCCGACGGGAGCCTTCAGACCGACTCACATCCCTGAGCGTCTCCAGGATTCCCCGGGCCTCGAGGGCTGGACGCTGGTGTTGGCAGGCGCACAGGGAGGAGGGAGCCAACTTGGAACATGAAGGGTTTGCCCGCTCAGCTGGAATAGATTCCCCAAAATAACCTGTGGAAATTACAAAAATGATTTCCTGGAAGAAAATATTAAGATGCAAATTAAGCACAGTTGTGACAATAAATCATTGAAGAAAAATGTCACTGCTGTCCTGAGGGTCGGTGCTGAGCCTGTGTCAGTCCGGAAGGAGCAGCGGCCTCGGTTTGGGTCCCTGCAGCAGAGGGGACCCTGCAGAGGCCGGGCTCACACACCCAGGGTGGCAGCTGGCACAGGGCCAGGCCCAGCAGGGACCCTGGGGTCAGCGGGACCGCAGGCTCCTTGGTCTCCGTGAGGGGCCTCCAGTGGAGAAGGAAGCCGTGCCGACCCGTGGAGAGGCAGGACTGGCTCCGAGGACGCGGCCTCGCCCTGGGGAAGGTGATGGGGGAGCCGCGCTGCCCTGACGTCATCTCGGACCGGCGCGCGTCCTGGGTTCGAGCTGCGGAAGCCCAAGGCCGCTCTCATGGGCGGCACCTGCGAGGTCAGATCTTCTGCGGAATTAGCAGGTTCCTAGGAGAGAGTCAGATTCGCAAGCTGGATATGGACGAGAGAAGACCAGTGTGTGTGAGGGCGTGTGCACGTTCGTGTGGGTGTGTGCACGTGTGTGGGCATGTGCACGCGTGTGGGGGGTATGGGCATGTGCACATACATGTATGTGGGGCGTGTGTACATGTCTGGGGCATGTACATGTGTGGGTGTGCACCCACATGTGTGCATATGGGGCATGTACATGTGTGTACACGTGTGTGGGCACGTGCACATGTGTATGTGCATGTGGGTGTGCTTGTGTGTGTACGTGTGTGGGGCATGTACAAGTGTGTGTACGTGTGTGGGCGTGTGCGCGCGCCAAGAGAGGACATGTCAGGACATCAAGGGGCAAGAGCTCGGCTGCCTTCGTGTGGCGCGGGGGAGCCGAGCGCTGGCATGGGCCGCAGAACGGGCCCGACGGTTCTCCAGGTCAGACGCTGCCTGGCGCCTGCGGGCCACTCCCAGAGGCCCAGGTCCCGGAGGTCACAGGCTGCACGGAGCTGTCCGCCTCGGCCGCGGCGGTGGGCAGCCACGGACACGTGGCGCGACGGCACCGCCCTGCCGCATGCAGCCCAGCCTGTCTCTGCACGCCGGGCTCGTGTGTGAAGGCGGCCGCGGAGCCCGGAAGGAGCTGTCAGGGCCGCGCACCGTGAGCAGGAAGAAAGCCCCAAGGAACGGTTCCTTCAGCTCCTCTGCTCAGTGCCGCCACTGATTCACTCCCACTGCTCTTGCAGGCCTCAGTTTCCCCTCCTGTGAACTGAGTAGGCTGGACAGGTAAGCCTGGCTCCCCACTCAGCCTCCCGCGGCCCCTGGAGGTTGGCCCCTGTCTCCCGCCTCCGCCAGGAAGGGCGCCTGTCCCTGTCTCCTGGGCTCTGCAGTGGACCTGGGAACCCTGGGAGCTCGGGAGACCTTGAGGCCAGGTCCCCAGCGACGCTGCCCCAGTGCCCAGATGCCCTTCCTTCGCAGGCTCCACGAACATCAACGCCGCCCTCCTTCCGCAGTGCCAGTACTCTGACGAGAGGAGAGGGGCGCGGAGGGGTCTCCCTCGGGTCCCTCTGCAGTACCAGGACACCGTCGCGTGCCGGCTGCCCGGAAGACACCCTCAAGGCCGGCTCCGTGAGAAATGCCAAGCGTGTCCTCCGTCAGACAGCGGCTGTGCGAGCCCCCACGGACTGGCTTCGAGCTTGGCAGTGTTAGCTCTGCGGAGCCTGCTCCCTGGCTCGCCCTGTCCGGAAGCACAGCACTCCATCTTCCTGACACAACACAGTACCGGTTCATGGCTCTGAAATCCAGGTTGGAGACCGCATCTTTCCAGCCTTCCAGGCACAGGGCAGTGGGGGCTCTGGGTTCTGCAGCTCATGGGAAAGGAAGACCGAGGGGCCATGTGGGGCGGGGGTGCTGTGTCCCCCACGCTGGGACTGCCAGCCGCAGAGGGAGCAGGTCGCTGACGGGTGAGCATGTCTCAGCCTCCTGTCAAGCTCAGCTCTTTCCTAGTCTCGTGAGCAAGATCTGCTCTTCAGTCCATGCAGCACCTCTCGAGTCTACACCCCCAGTGCCCTGCCTGTCACGGACACCACGCATTTGCTGAGGAAGTGGGTGGCAGCTGAGTTTCCCAATTGTATCCTCCCAGTTTGCATCCTTCCAGCCTGTTTCTACTCCCCACACACGTAAAACTTATCATTCTAAAACTACCTCCACCTTTGCGGGGTGTGGTACATGCATGCCAGTGATCTCAGTGCTCTGGAAGGCTGAGGCAGGAGGATTCAAAGTCCAGCCTGGGCAATTTAACAACTTAGTGAGACTCTGTCCCCAGATAGACAGGCAGACAGATAGACAGACAGATAGACAGACGGATGGATGGATGGATGGATGGGCAGACAGATAGATAAAAGGGCTGGGGATGTAACTCCGTGTGAAAACCTTGGATTCAACCGCCAGTGCCACAAAAGAAAAATACAGACTCCCTTTATCACTGCGGGGGGGGGGGGGGCCTGGCTCTCGGTCCTCTTCTCCCAAAACTGGACCCATCTGGACACCCCTGTGAAACAGGGTTCCCCACAGCAGGAGTGCAAGGCCCTCCAGGAACACACACACCCGGAGGTGGGCTCCCTGAGCTCCCGTTTTCTGTTTAGAGGGGCCCTTCCCATCTCGGAGTTACTGTCCTGCTTGGGGTGAGGGGCGTAAGACCGTGACCGCCCTAGATGCTTCCGGGACCCCAGCAGCCGGAAGCCGTCTCCTCCGCTGTGCTTTCTAAGCCTTATCTGAGTCCCCTGCAGAGAAGTTCTTCCTACCTTAAATTACGGCCCTGTATAGCCATGCCCACGCCACCCGCTGTGGACTGCCTGCCAAGGGAGGGAGCGGGCTCTTGGCACCCTCCCTCCTCACCCAGCTCCTACCCGGGAGCTGAGAAAAGAGGGGGCGGGGCCTGGGCTGGGCCAGGCAGAGGGCCGAGCGGAGCTCACCCCGTGCCACGCAGGAAGTTAGACACAGCTCCAAATGCAGGGAAGGAGGCATGAACAAAGCAAGAAGTACGCCCTGGGCAGCATGCCAGAGCACGCACAGGCGTCTTCGTGATACCTCAGGGGCAGCAGCTAGTGCCACTGAGAGGAGCCCGGGCTGCGGCAGTGGAAACACGGCCAGGAAGGAGACAGGCCGCGCCGAGGTTTCTCCCCCAGCCTGTCGTGCAGGCCTGGCCTTAGGGACAGTGACCTCCTCCGGGCCCAGCTGGGCCCGTGCAGCCAGGGCCAAGGGGCGAGGGCTAGGTCAGCAGGGCCTGGCCTCAGTCTTGACTGGGACAATCCCTGGAGACTGCTTCCGGCACCAAGGATGAGGGGCCAGGACGCCAGCCTCACACTCCCAGTGGAGACAGGTGCTTCTCAGAGCCAGTGACGGGGTGTATCAGTGCCTCGAAATTTGCGAGTTCAAACGGAGACAGGCGGGTGCCGGACCAGCAAGCAGAGAAGACAGGCACACTGGCCGGAACCGCATGCTGCTGGGGTCCTGCCCAGCGGCCCAGGTGAGGGACCCAATCCCGCAGCCCCTGACCTGCACCCGTGACCAAAGGGACTCTCGCTTCTCCACCTTATGGGAGCTTTATTCGCCCCTGGGCCTCCAAACAGTAGTCGAACTGCGGAGGGCTCCAGCGCAGGCCTGGGACTCGGCCGGCAGGAAGCCTCCCATGCAAGGTGTCAGTTGTCTCATCCTGGACTCTCCACCCAATGCATTCTGGGAAAGGGCTCATTTTCACCCGGAGCCCTGGGCTGGACAGCACCAGGTGTGAGCCTGCTGGTGTGACTCTTAGGGACCAGGCCTCCTCCTCCCCCTGCAGCCGGACAGAGCCCAGGCTTCTGCCCTGAGGGGAAGGACCTGGGGGGCAAGAGCACAGCCCTCACGGCCCTCACCCCTGGGAGGCCCGGCCCACCCGGCCCTGGCCCAAGTCCCTCCCAAAGCCAGAGCCCAGGGCTGAGTCAGGGCGGCCCTGGGGCCTCCGCCAGAGTGCCTCCACTCCAGCCTGCTGCTGCCGCTTCCTCAGGGCTCAGTGGGAACAGCTGTTGGCGACAGGAAGTTGGACACAGGGAAAGGCGGAGGCCCTGACAGGGCCCTGTGGGCAGCGGAGCCCTGAAGTGCAGCTTGAGGTGCCGGCTGGGGTCCCCGCTTCCCTCTCCCTGCTCCCCTGGTCTGCGCTTCCCTCCCCCCGCCCCCCCCAAGTGCTCAGCCCCAGGGGGTGTAGTGGGCGGAGCAGCAGGAAGCCTGGGCTCGGCCAGAAGCAGCAGATCAAAGGGGAAAGGGCATGGGGAGGAGCAGGAGACTTGGAAGACAGAGGGCGGAGGGCGGAGGGCGGAGGGCCGAGGGCGGAGGGTGGTGTCTGTCTGGGCTGCGGGCGCCTGGCCCTCTGCTCCCAGCAGCTCCCCGTCCTCCCTTCCTCCAAGCGGACCGGTTTTCTAAACAGGAAAGTCTTTCTAGCAATTCTGTACATACTTGCAGGGTGATGCTGCCAAGATGAGCAAGAGATGAGATGGTTGTACCAGGTCTTGCCACTTTTAATATTTGTAAGAATAGAAACTCTGGCACTGTGCTGCATCCTCAGAAAAGGCTTGTGATAGACAGCAAATGTTTTCATGTGTTGACTGTGTGTGTGTGTGTGTTTTCAGGCCCGCATTTGAGGTCAGAGGGTGGTAGGGTGTTGTGCTGCCCACGGCGCGCTGCCCAGAGCTGGGCCAGGTCTGTTCCCACGACGCTGCCCCCAGCTGAGCCCCGGGTCAGCGCCCTGCCGCCGGAGCCTGGCCCCACACCAGGGAAAGCCGAGGGGTGTGAGGCCCGGCTTCCGTGCGGGAGGCGGGGGCGGTGCCTGCTGCAGCCAGTGCGGCCCCGCCGGCCCTGTGGAGTCCTGCACTGCGCCGTCCAGCCCCTGCGTGGACCCTGCAGCCCGGCGACAGGACCTCACGTGGACTCCGAGCCCGGCACCGCCCACCAGGACGGGGCATGGCAGTGGCAGCAGCCTGTGCTGTGCACACGGCCCGCTGGCAGAGGGTGGCCTGGTGGCGCTCGGCGGGCAGCAGCGCGGGCCGTCCAATGTGCTCCGGATGTGCAGGCCCAGCCTCCGCGCGGAAGCCGACGCCAGCGCGGCCTGCCCGCTCCTCCCTTGCAAACTCTGGGAGAGAAAACAGCCCCTGTCCACTTCCTCGGCCATGCCCGCTGCCCGGCCCGCCCTGGGGTCCCTGCCGCCTGCAGTCCGTCTGTCAGCTCTGGGCGGCAGCGCGCCTGGCCCAGCCTCAGCCTCCGACATCGCCTCTTGGGGGCCCTGTCCACGCAGCCGTGTCCTCTTCCGGCGCCTGGGCCGGGGCGCCCTGCTCGGACCGTGTGCCCGGCGTCATCCTGGGCAGTGCTGATGCCTCCGTGCACCACTGTCTCCCTGAGCTGCACTCCTGAGTGACAGGTGCCCACGGTGCTGCTCGGGTGAGGGGCTTGCGGTTGGGACTGCCGGGGAAGCCATGGGGTAGTGCGGGGCAGCGGTGCTGCCGTCACCACGTGGCTGTTGGGTCCACGTTCTGAGAGGTGGCGTGGCTCCCCACGCCACGCGTGACCTGGGAGTTACCTGCTGCCCTGGCAACGCCCCTGTGCCTCAGGCCCCCGGTGTGGGAGCCGTGAGGCCCTCTGATGTGGACTGCACGATGCTGAGAGCCTGGCTCAGTGGCCGTCAGCAGGTCCCACGCGGAACCCGGGCACTGGAGGAGAGCCTGGTAGTAGCACTTTGCCTGGCACATGCCAGGCGCTGGGTTTGATCCCCATGCCAGTGAAGGGGACCACTGCACTGCCATTCCGACCCTGGGGTGCACAAACGTCCTCCTATGTGTGTCAGGGGGACAGAGCAGGCCTGGACCTCTGCCCTCCTCCTCCTGGCTGGCTCCTCCATCACTCTGAGCCGTGCCCTCC
>PVIC010037511.1:0-18033 GCA_004025085.1 Thryonomys swinderianus | reverse complement strand
CACATTGTTGCACATTTATCACAATATCTACTTTCATCACCCAAATTGACAATATTTATGTATTTTGGTACTTATGCTGTGTTATTTTGATTATTGTGCCCACTTAATTCACACAGCATAATGTCTTCCAGGTTTATGTATGTTATAGCAAATATAACAATGTCAATGCTTTTTATGATTTTTTTCATTTCATTTTATGAATATACCACATTTTATTTCACTCATTCAGATAGACACTGCAGTTATTACCACCTTTTAGCCATTATGAATTATACTGCTTTGGAAGATTTGTGTAGAAGTATGTGAGTCTGTTTTTAGTTCTACATATACACCTAGGAGTAGCCTGAGGGGGGGTCACATGCCATCTCCTTATTGAACTTTCTTTCTTTCTTTTTTTTTTTGAGACAGGGTCTCACTTTGTAGTTCAGGCTGGCCCTGAGCTCACTATGTGGCCCAGGCAAGCCTCAAACTCAGCAATCCTCCTGTCTCTGCCTTCTCAGTGCTGGGATTATAGGCGTGAGCCACCATGCCTGGCACTGTGGTATGTGGTATTGATTGCTGGTGGGCGTGAGTCACCACGCCCAGCATTGTATGTGGTTACCGGGGATCAAACTCCTCACCTTGCACTTGCAAAGTAGGCTCCCGAACCACTGAGTTAAATCTCCCGCCCAGGAGTATCATTTTTTAAGCTAAACTCTGTCTCTCTCTTTCCTTCTATGTCATGAGATTTCAGGTAATATTTTCTTACTTATGAAAAGTTTTGCTGTTCAATTTAAAAAACCTTCCTAAAGTTCAGTGCAGCTTTGTTTTTGCTTTTGCTTTTTTTTTAATGTGATCTCTTAGTCCTGTGTCACTTCCAATCTCATACAGTTCTTTTTTTTAAATTATTTTTATTTTTATTTTATTTTATTTTTTTGAGACAGGGTCTCGCTTTGTAGTTCAGGCTGGCTCTGAGCTCACTACATAGCCCAGGCAAGCCTCAAACTCAGCAATCCTCCTGCCTCTGCCTCCCTAGTGCTGGGATTACAGGCGTGAGCCACCATGCCTGGCACTGTGATCTGAGGTATTGATTGCTGGTGGGCGTGAGTCTCCACGCCCAACATTGTATGTGGTCACCGGGGATCAAACTCAGGACCTTGTGCTTGCAAGGCAGGCGCTGGAACCGCTGAGCTAACCCTTCGGCCCATCTCATACAGTTCTTGCAGAGGGAATTTACACAGGAACTTTTGCTTCAGTGAGGGTTTCTTCTCTCTGTGGCCTTTAGTATGCTGGATGTTCTGGTAGTATCCCCAAATGTGAATAAACTTTTGCCTTTGATAAATACTGTCACATGTGCCCTCTGACCTTTCAGCAGTTTTAATCCCCACATATACAGGATGGCATCTCTCTTATTGTTCCCTTAGGAACAGAGTGTGTTCATAGTTTTTAATCTTTGTCAATCTGATAGACTGACAATGCACATGATAAGTTCTATTAGTTCATTTAATAACAATAAAAATGTAGTTTAAAAAAGCCACCACATAACATTTAGTCCTTGCTAGACACAATCCAGGTACTTTGTATTTCTTGGCTCTCCATTTCAGACTTACCTTTATGGTACCAGTAGTTTCTTCTTTTACAGATGAGAAACATAAGTATAGGATTAAGTAACACTCCCTCTCCCAAGATCTTTAGCGGTAAAGAAAAACAACAGTGGAAGTTTGATTTCAGAGTTCATCCTCTTTCAGATTGTTATTTTTCTTCTGAGGCACTGGAGATTAAAACCAGGGAGTAAGTAGTGAGCTGTATTCCCAGGATTTTTTATTTTTTATTTTGAGACAAAATCTTGCTAAGTTACCCAGGGTGTGTGATGTGTGATCTTCCTGCTTCACCCTTCAGAGTAGCTGATATTACAGTTATGTATCACTATGCCTCAACAGGCTTGTATGCTCAACAGAAAAACATGAATCTCAATAACATTTCCAAGCATAGTTTCTAGATAAAAATAATTCCTGGTGTTAAAATTAAAGTATATTTGCTCTTGATATTCTGTCTTCCAGTACCACCATATGTATTAGTGGGAGCGATTCAAGCCCTTTTGTTCTTAATTTCCAGGGCTTCCCCCAACAAATTAACACAAGTTCGGTGGCTTAAAGTAGTAGAAACTTACTCCTTGACAGTTTGCAGGTCCGGAGCCTGAAGTCAGGGTCCTTAGCACAGCACAAACCTTTGGAAGTCCTTAAGGGGAGGGAAGCATCACTAGTCCTTGTCACTTCTGGATCTTGTGGCTACTGGTCAGTCATATTGCTCCAATTGCTTCCTCTTCCACCAATACTGTTTCCTTTTCTGCATATATTTCCCTCTATGTATTTCCATCTCTTCCCTTTCTGCTTCTCTTCTGTAAGAATAGCTGTGACTCATGCCTGTAATCCTAGCACTCGGGAGGCAGAGACAGGAGGATTGCTGAGTTCAAAGCTTGCCTAGGCTACATAGTGAGCTCAGAGCCAGCCCAAACTACAAAGTGAGACCCTGTCTCAAAAAAAAAAAAAAAAAAAAAAGCTGTGACTGAGTTTAAACCCAACCACATGATGCAGAATGAACTTGTCTTGCTCAGATCCTTGTCTTAATAATATAGATCACAATGGATACTCATATTTACTCTCCATATAAGATAATAAACTCTTGGGGGTTCAAATTTGGAAAAAAATTGTTTTGTAGGGCCATGTCTGCCCTATAATACACATTTGCTATTCAGCTAAAATACTGCTGAACCCTTTCATTTCATTCATTATTCATTCATTCATTCATGCACAAGTACTCAAGGCCTGCTACATGGCAGATGTGGTTCAGGTGTAGAAAAAACAGCAAAGAATAGAAGGGATAACACCTCTGCCTTCATGGCCTTCTATTTTATTTGAAAAAGACTGACAATAGAAAGAAAAAAAATAAAGTTGTAAAGTGCCATTGGGTGATAAATGTCATGGAAAGAAATAAAGCAGAGAGGGAAGAGAGGTGCTGTGGAGAGAGGGGGTGGTTGAAATGTCAAGCATGTTCCTATGGAAAAGCTTTCTGAGAAAATGACTACAATATCATGACATAGGACTTTCCAGTGTGTCAGCTTCACCTCTAGGACCTGTCAAGGTCACGTTTACGCCAAAGCCTTGTGTTTGTAAGGATCTGGAGATGACAAGCTGCCTCTATACCAGCTGGATGGGGCTTCTTGGTATAAGTGCCTTCATAAGAGGACAGTGAAAATTGGAAACAGATGGAAAGGGAGGAAATGTGGCCATGGAGGAAGAGATTGGCCCTAAATCCAGCTTCTACCAGAAGCTAAAAGTAGCAAGGAACAGACTGAGATGCATTTCAGAATTGCTCCTGTTTAGAACAATGAGAGAATAAATTCTTATTGTTTTAACTTATCTGGACCATGGTGATTTGCTATAGAAGCTACAGGGAACAAATACAATGTTAGCAGAAATTCCTAGAGTGGTGAAAAAGCAATTAATGCATTTATGTGGGAAATGGGGATGCCAGGCAGACGTCAACTTCCTATCTGACCTCTTGAGGTGGAAATGCAAGTCTCACATGACTGAGGAGCTACTAGGATGCCACTGAGCCTGGAGTACGGTGAGCTGGGAGAGGTTGGCAGAAGAAAAGTCAGATAGGTCTGAGGACTGCAGGTCTCAGTGATGATGTTTATATTTTACCTTGTGAGGTCAGACAGCACTAACAATTTTCAAGTACAGGGATGGTAAGATCTGATTATCTTCTGAGTGGTTCCAAATTCCTATCAGAAGGAGACAGAATCATTCTTCCTATGGCAGGGAGAGTAGACTGCAAGGAGTTAAAGGAAGTAAAGGGAAAAATTAGGAGCAGCAGCCTCAGTCTGAAGTTTTTAAGAAAGGTGCACATTGGATAAACACTACTGTTGTGACACTGAAAAATGTACTTTAAAACACTTTGGCACAGGAGATATGAAATTTTATAAGTGGTAGTTCAACTTCATTCAAGGGGCAGTTAGCTTCCCTAATAAAGAATATTTTATACACAGGAAGAGCAATAACATTTAGTCAAAAGGGAACTATAAAAGTTTGGGTATCTTTCACTCAGGCTTCGCAAATAGATGTTGGGAAATGGTTTTACCTGGTGAATTTAATGGGTAGTGAAAGACCATGCTGGATTTGCCATATGCAAATTTAGTTCTACTGCACATATCCATGTTGGTAAATTTGTAATAGTTCTCATAAATGCTTGTACAAGAAGATCAGGTCAGGGAAGCATTTTACTCCTCCATGTTCTGAATGTCACTCGTGGCATGATTCTACTGTTGTTATGGATGAGAGCAGCCTGGTTGTGTCAGTTTTTACATCAGCTAAACCTTGTCCTAAGATAGTGTGGATGAGAGAATTTTTAATGCAAGAAGTCATTGCTTCATTATAAAAAACGGAGACCCTGGGCTTTGTCAAATTGCCACAAACAGGTTGTGTAAAGGGTTTTTTGTGTCTGTTTATTAATAAATATTTGACTTTCAAAGGAGAGCACGTGTTCAGTGTGTAATCTGCGTTTGCTTTCATTTGAGATCTGGTGGTATGACTGCAAGAGTAGAAGCCCTTCTTTGTAAGCAGTGACTCAGGTTGAAGAACCTATTTACATGAGGGTTACAGCAAATCTTCTTTGGGGGCATACACAGATCACCCTGGTCTTTCCCCTTCTGCTCAAACGTGTAGATTCAGAATTTCTTGATTATCCTTTTGTAACTTGAATATTAACCAACATATTATCTATTTATCCTATCAAGAGGTCACTTGAGGCACCATATAAATGGTTGTGCTAACTCATTTTTGTGTGTGTAAAATTTCAGCAAAAGGTAGATTCTTACTGAAAAGATATTCTTTATATAGTACTTTAATGCAAACAAAGTGTCAGTGGATAGATAAGACTTCCTCATCTCATACATGAGGCATTTGTGGGATAAAAAGAAGGAATACAGAGAAGCTAAAAAACAACTCATCTTTTGGGGGGTGTGTGTCCCCAAATATTTCTTCTTCCTATTGTTTTATAAGATTAGTGCAGAAACAGTGATAAAATTAATCCCAAAGTTCAGTTTTACAAAATCACCTATGGCTATTTTCAGATTCTAGAAAAAGTACATTCTAAGCACTGCCTTGTCTTTCTCACATCATATATTTGGATCTGAGATGAACAAATGAGGTTGGTGGGGGAATGTGAATGTGAGTATTCTGTTCTCTGTATCCTTAATACATGTAGAATACATTCCATTAGTAATTCTCAGCTTTTATCTGGTTCCCAGTCTGTGAGACCCTAGCAGTGGGCCCAGCAAATCTGTGTTTGGATTCCTGACTTTTGGGTGCATAAAAATGTGTCTTATTTTTCCTCTCAAATCTAGGTTACTGAAAAATATATTTTGCATTTCAATGATATGTTGTATTAGTATTTCACCAAATGGACAAAATTTAGAGATAATCTCCTTTGTCTACATAAATTTCTTGAACTACAAGGTTACTCTGAGATGCGGCATTATTTTCCATATGAGAAAATCTGGGTTAAGAAGAAACAAGAATGAATAACTTACCATGCCCACACATCTAGGAAGTAGGACAGTGAGGAAATACAGCCAAATTCTGAGTTGTATTTCTGCTTTTTTTCATTAAGTCATATAGCTCAATTATAATAATCTTGAGGAGTATACAGGAAAGCAAATACATTAATAATCTTAAGAGCTTCTCTCTTAAATGACTTGAGAGGTAATAGAACTTGCTTTCAGGCTTTCTTACTTATCTCAGTGATATTTATTCCTTTAGGTATCTTCAAAGTCTGTTTTATGATGTCTACATTTGTTTCCTTACTATATCAAGGTAGATATCCCAAAAAACTTCCCCTAATTTCCACTTGTCACTGCTTATGAATGAAATCACTTTTAAATCTCCGTTTAGAAAAATCTCTGCATTCACTGTATTGCTCATTTTATTTTCTTATGCTGTGCAAATTTGAGAAAATCCATTAGACAAATATACTGAGTAAAGTCAGTTTAATCCACTTTCTTAGGTCAGGGATTTTTGTTGAACAAGGAAGGAAATTGGCTCTATTGAACTTTTAACTCACTTTATTATGAGTCCTTTAAAAAATGTTCCTAATTTCCTTAAGAAAAGTGGCTCACAGATGGTTTATTTTTATTATATAATTATTAACTGCTAAGAAGACACATTGGTTTGTTTCTAGAGCTACAAGTGTAAAAAGTAAACTTTATTTCATTTACAGTGTATGAAACCACAGTCTCCCCATTGTGATCTCTGAACCACTTTCTTATAATGAAATTGAAGACCTTGGCCAAATTTCTCCTAATCAAAATCAAGGCTCAAAGTTTTGAGAAATGTATTTAACTCTATATGGTGGTTAGTTGATGAAAAAGATGAGGCAAGATGAAAGAAAAAAATAGGAAAAAGAAAAGAGGAAAAAGAAGTAGAAAAAAATAAGTATACATGGTATGTGGTCCTCTATCTATCCAACTATAGATAAATAGATTTATTTCCATCTCTCCCAAAATACACCTAAACAGACATGCATACATGAATATATGTGATACTTTAAGCTAATACATGTTTGCATATTTTGTGTGCTATACAATCATGTACATGTATCTATATGCTAACATACTCTGTATCCTAGGAAAGGAGTTTCTCTGAGTGACATACATGAGTCTAGGGAGAAAAGTCCTCAAATGGTTTCCAAAATTCTGGCTTCTGTGTATCTCTGTGCCACTGAGGAGGAGCAGAATTACAATAGTGATTAGTTATGTTATATAGCCAAGACAAAGGGGTTTTTAAAATTGCAATTAAAAAGTCCCAAATTGGGCAATTTTGAGAAATCAGGTCAGAGATGTAGGTAGGTTGAACAGAACTTTCTTGGGGAACCTGGCTCTGCCTGAAGAAAATTATTTTCTGACTTTGGAGGAGTAAGATGCTGTGCTGTGAGAGGGGCTGAGGGGGTTCTGTGGGGAGAAGGTGGAGCTAGAAAGAAGACCTCAGGCTGATGGCTGTGTGGAATGGTGCTGAATTCTGGAAGTCCTCTAATCCCAGAAGGGAGTGCTGCCCGCGTCGTGCCAGGTGTGTGTCTGTGTGGTCTGCAGAGGAGCTGGCAAAGCTTTTCCTCTACTCCTGACTCACAGAAGCATGAAAAAAAATGTATCTTTTAAAGCCATGACATTTATAGCAACTGGCTACATAGAAATAAAATAAATGCAATTCTTTAGTCAAATTCTTAGCAGGTCACAGCATTTTCTAGAGTCAGAACAGAGGGAGGTAATTCTGGGCCCTGAGTGAAGACTTGAGTTTAGAGCTGTAAAGGCTCCAGGGTCTGGACTCACAGGTTCGTATCCACAAGCACTGACTGGTCCTACTAGGCTAGAGTTGCTCTGCGCTCCCCTTGTGACTGCTGCAGATGCATCATCTACCTTGTCACAATCTTTGAAAACATTCTTTAGCTTTAATAAAATGAGCAAAAATACTATAAGATTTTGTAAGTCTGTGGACCAGAGATTGAGAGCCTGGTCTAGGATTACCAACTGGGAGAATAATTTGTGGATGATTTTTTAAACATTCTACATCTGTGACATAAAATTTAACAGAATATTTCTTTTGTTCTAAGCAGTTAAAAAGTTTAATATGTAATCATTTATTAAGTGTTCTCTGTGTATGGTCACTATCCTAGTTACAGAAAAGAAAGACTTGAATAAGGTTCCTCCTCCCATATGGTACAATATACCAGGGGAATTATATTTAAAAAAAATTAAAAATAAAATAAATGAATGAGCTCAAGATTCCCTGTTGTTTGTCTTTTAGAGAGTAAGGTACTTTGTATTGGACACGAAAGTAACTTTCTATGGGTAAAATAGGGGTATTAACCATGTAATGTAAGGTTTAACATTTGTGAAAGGAGACCCAAACTCTGTAAGTATATTTACCATAAAATATTGCCAAATCTATTATAAGATCTTAAACTCAAAATTTATGGGTTATGTCTTCATAATTTCAGTGCAGCTTGCAAACAGTGCCGGCACAAGATGAAACAATTACCTCAACTGGAATTATGAAGACAACTTCCCATGTGAAATTCAATTACAATTTTTTCTACCTCTTGAAATGATTTTCATATTGTTTGGGTTCATTTCTAAATGAGTTGGTGTCTGAGATGTATGGCATGCAGTCAACCTGCTTAATGAAGTTATTTTAATGAATTAACCCCTACTGCAGACTTCTAGTCCTTTTGCTTCAAATATCACTTGTTTTGAAAAAAAAATCTGACTTATTATAGGTGGGGTTATAAACAGAATGGAAGAAGGTTTTAAAAAATATGTTTGGATTTAAGTACTTAAAATTTGTTAGAGGATTTTGCACTTTTCCTATTGTTTATTAAGAATTAAATTAATATGTGTACAGAGTTAAGACTTAGGCATTGTGTATGGATATATACATGACTTTCCCTCATTAGCATCCAGGAATTTCTTTTGCAGAATCCTGCTCACAGAGGCAGTGGATCTAATAGACTCTAGGATGCTTATGCTGTTAATGTATTATGTATTTCTGTAGGAGAGGGGAGGTGTTTTAAAATGCAACAGGACCACAATTTCCAGTTTTAAAAAATAGGGTCAGAAAATAAGATTCTGTATTAAATAAATAATTTGTACATTTAAAGTATATACAGAGGGCTGGTGGTAGAATACAGTAGTAGCCCAGTTACGTGGTATATATGTGGACTCTGGGTTTGATCCTCAACATCACCACACACACACACACACACACACACACACGAGTAAAATGTGTACAAACATATGACATGTGTGATTGTTCACTACTTGACTTACTTATTTTGAGGAAGTGATACATCTACACAGAGCTTTCTCTTCTCTGAGTTTTATTGCTCAGATGCATGAATTTTAATTCAATTTTCTTTATGAAATGTTTTCTAATTATTATAAGGAACTCTATATTTTGCATTCCTCTAATCCAGCTTCCCTTCCATCTCTTTGTTCTAGCTATTTTTTTTTTTTTTGAGACAGGGTCTCACTTTGTAGTTCAGGCTGGCTCTGAGCTCACTATGTAGCCTAGGCAAGCCTTGAACTCAGCAATCCTCCCGTCTCTGCCTCCCAAATGCTGGGATTACAGGCGTGAGCCACCGCGCCCGGCCTAGCTATTTTTTATAATCATTAAAAAGTAAAGGAACATGAGGAAATAAAGAGGAAGAAATAAATGTACAGGCAAACAAAGTAAACAAAAACATGAGGAATGAGTCAACATAGTTTAAGAAGTTAATGAGCAGGGCTGGAGTTTTAGCTCAGTGGTTCCAGCGCCTGCCTCGCAAATGCAAGGCCCTGGGTTCGATTCTGGTAACCACATACAAAACTGGGCGTGGTGACTCACGCCCACCAGCAATCAATACCACATACCACAGTGCCAGGTGTGGTGGCTCACGCCTGTAATCCCACTACTTGGGAGGCAGAGGCAGGAGGATTGCTGAGTTCGAGGCTTGCCTGGGCTACATAGTGAACTAAGAGCCAGCCTGAACTACAAAGCGAGACCTTGTCTCAAAAAAAAAAAAAAAAAAAAAAAAGTTAATGAACATTTGAGAGTAATATGGAAAAGAGCACAGAACCTGGGAAAGCTAGTGTAAGTTCACATGCCAGGTCATAGTATCGAGGGACATGTAAGCCAGGTCATATAAATAAAAATTACTGTCAGCCATAGCTTGAATAGACATTCCCTGAAAGTCTAAGTCTGTAACTTAACTCTTGCATAAAATTTTATGTTAGGTTTTTAAGAACTGGGAAAATACAAAGAACAGAGTTGTTAGGGCAGGTTAGTTACAACAGCCTTAAGGCAAAATCAGAAGAATTTTACTGAGATAAATACTCTGTTTCTGAGAGATCCTCTCCTTGTTTACTCCCTTTTCTCACCACCCCTGCAAGGCTTAGCAGAGGGTGATTTGTTACTGTGGAAAATGTGCTCTAAGGAAGTAAGTGCTTTGCATCAGACTTTCACGGAGGGCTGATAAAATTTCCAATGCCAGCATCTCACTAAAATCAAGTAAACCTCAGGATTTGTGAGGCTAAATCCTGAACATCAGAATTTTAACAGCTGCCTCGGGAAATTCTACTGTTCGCTTCAGTTTGATCTTTAATTTCTCAAGTGACTCCTGGCCCTGTACTGTTTTTTTTTTTTTTTTTTTTTTTTTCAGTAACATCCAGAACTGAAAGGTCACAGGTCCTTTTTCAGGACCTTAGATGAGGGGAAATAAAAAATAGGAGGCTAAAAAAAGAGAAAAAAAGGTTATGTATAGAAGGGCTAGGGGGTTGTATGGTGGACAGTTGAATGGGTAAAAATGAGAAGTAAGTCATGTCATAAACTGGTACAAATTCTCAATGTTGAGTGTGATCATGATGTGTATATACAATGTACCAATAAAGAATTCAATTAAAAAAAAAGACCTTAGGTTCTCTTGTCAGGATTGCTGTGTGGACCTTTCTGAATATAATACTCAGGAATTATGTGCTTGAAATATATTTGTGCTCAAAGTTTTCCTATCCATTGGCAATTATGAGGTTCAGCCTCCTCATAAAAAGAAAGCGCTCCATAGAACATATGAGGTATTTCTTCTCGTTTACCTGTCAATAGTGTGTTCATCTGTTTTTTTTTCTGTAAGTGTCAGAACATGCCATTATTTCTCCCATGGGGGAAAATGCTCCAAACATTTCTGAACTTGAAATGTCTACTTTAAGTAATTCTCCCATTTCTCTGATCCTCTTTGTGCCAAAACTTATCTTAGAGTTCTATGTTGTCCATTTCACTGGTGGGCTATTTTATCGCAAGCCACCTTACCCTCTCACAACTTCTCCAGCACTGCTCTGTCTGTGGAGGTCATCGGTGGCTTCCGGAGTGAGATCCGGTGACCTCTTACTGGCAGGACCACCTGCAGAACAGAAAGGATCTCTGTCTTCCTGAAACGTGCTCACCTCTTGGCTTCTAGGACTCAGTCCACAGCTGTCTTTTTCTTGTCAGCTGTCCATCGCCTTTTCCATCTTCTCTGCTTGCTCCTTCTTCACGTTCCAGCCTCTGACTGGTGAGCATCCAGACTCACAGCACAGAACTTTTGTCTCACGGTCCACTCCGCAGATGACATCCAGTGTCCTGGCTTTGAAAAACAGCCTTCATCTTGGTGACAACCGAACTTACATGTCTCACCAGACTCTCCCCATTCAGCAATGACAGCTGCCTGTAGTCTCTGCTCAGGGACTCACATCAGCACACTCCCTCATTGACTGTCCACCCCATCTCCTGGTTCCCAGGGAGAAGCCTTGGGGTCTTCCTCAATTTTCTTTCATCTTCCACATCCAGTCTGTCAGCATCACACACACACACACACACACACACACACACACACACACACACACACGTACATACACTCTATTCTAAATACATCTAGTCTATGACTCTTTCTAAGTAGTCACTTGCTAAGATTCTGGTACACGCCAACCTCTGTTCTGAGAGTCCCTTAGGTGTCCTTGTGTTTTCAATGTTTTCTTGTCTATTTTTAGCCTGGCACACAAGACATTTTTTGAAAACCTGTCAAAACACCTTTCCCCTTCCCTCTGGCAGTAAAAGCCGACATTCTGGAAGTGGTTTGCAAGGAGCCCCTTGTTTTTCCTCCACTCTCTTGTTCCCTCCCCATGACTGCCCACTTGGCTCTGGCTCCTGCTCATCGTGCTGGTCACAGCTGCCCAAGACCCGACACCTGCTGTGATTTCACAGGCATCTGCTCATGGCATTCAGACTCCTTCCCTTTCCAGGGAAATAGTTCCTAGAAGCCCACTTGCCTGCAAACTTCTTTCTCCAACATTACTTCCCCCTTCCACATTTTATGTTTCTCTGGGGAAAGCTGATGAAAAAACAGCTTACATAATGTGTTTCTCTACAGACCTGCACTTCCTGCTTTATTCATGTTCTATCTCACACTTTTCTGAGTAACTCAGTTTTATAGGTTTTAATAACTCTTTGTGAATGGAATATATCGCTTACCTTAAAACATCAATGTTCTGTGCTCTCTCAACCATTCAAAGACATTACACTGATATTCATGTCAGAATTCTTGATAAAATATGAGGAATTCCAGGACTGTACAGCTTTGTTTCTTTAAGATACTCAGCACACCTACTGGCAACTCACAGAGTCCCTGTCCTACCTTCTTCATGCTGTGTTTGCAGTTCCACAAAAGTGCTAGAGGTTACACAGAACAGTGTCAGCTGAAGCTTCAAAAAAGTGCTGCACTGTCTTCTGAAATCTATAATGCTTATTTCCTGCTGTGCTTAATTTCAGGGCCAGGGTTATCATTAAACATTGGAAAGTGTTAGTTTTTCTGTCTAAGGATCATACTGTTACTTGTGTATTTATTTAATGCATGTGTGAAACAATCCTACGAGCATTTCTTCATGTTGTACTCTAATAATCCTGTTTTTCTTTTTTATTAAATTTTGTTAGTACATGTTTTCAGTACACAGGATTTATATTCTTCTTAGAGAGAAGGCTCATGTACACAACACAGCTGGATCATTTTTTTTTTTTTTTGAGACGGTCTCGCTTTGTAGTTCAGGCTGGCTCTGAGCTCACTATGTAGTCCAGGCAAGCCTTGAACTCAGAAATCCTCCTGTCTCTGCCTCCCAAGTGCTGGGATTACAGGCGTGAGTCACCACGCCCGGCTGGATCATTTTTTTAATCCTCTTTTCCTTCCAATCCAACTGCTTCCCTCTGTCTCTAAATCTCCTTTCCTTAAGCTTATTTTTGTGCTTATTCCTTTTTTACTTCATGTTTTTGTGCATGCTTGTGACATGTAGTTATAACCCTCAGTATGGGTATTTGGTACTCTACATAACACATCAGAAATACTTTTATTCCCCTTACTGTCACTCTGGGCCCTGACCCCTGGTATCTGGGAAGTTTCAGTTTTGCAAAAGGTCCACAGGTTTCCTTCCACCAGCCCCCATTTTGCTCTTTTATTGTATGTTGTCTTACTCAAATAAGAGTTCCTGTATGATATTGCAGCTTGTGTGTCTAATTTTTGCTCACTTGACATTGTATTTTCTAGGTGTACTATCTTCCTAAAAATGTTTCAGATTTATCTTTCTTTATAAGACTGGTATTTCATTTTATATATATATTTTATATATTTCTAGGATTTAGCTTTTAGGAATTCTGCTGTTTTAAACATTAGTATGCATTTTTCATTGTTCTATCATATCTTTAACTCTTTTGGGGAGAAATTTAGAAGGGAGCTACCTTGGTAAAATGGAATTTCCCATTTTCGTTATTTGAAGAGTCTCCTCACTGATCTCTATAATTGTTGTACTAAGTATTCTCACTAACAACAAAGAAGGGCTCCTTTTTCATTGTAGTCTTGCCAGCATGTGTTATTGATTTCTTGATGATGGGCATTTTTTCCATGTCAGATGAAATCTTAGTGTTTTTTTCCTCAGTGGTTTAATTTCTGTAATGGTCAGAGATGGTAAACACTTTTTCGTATGCTCACCATTGTATTTGTTATGAGGGTGTCTATTCATTTCATTTGCCTGTTTCTTAATTTGGTCATTTTGGGGGGTATTTTAATCTTTTTTAGTTTTTTTTTGTACATTCTAGATATTAATCTGTCTAAGGAGTGTCTGGAAAATATTTTCCAATTCTGTATGTTATCTCTTCACTCTACTAATAATTTTATTTGCTGTGAAGAAATTTTGTGATTTAATCTAACTCCCACTTTGTTAATTCTTCTAGTTATTATTTAGTGCAATTGGAATTCTGTTTAGAAAGGGCTTGCCTATGCTCTTGACTTCAAATATTTTAACTGTTATATCTTTCAGTATATTTATTTAAATTTTAACGTTTTGGTCTTTGATCCATTTTTATTTTAGTTCAGTTTAGAGCATGGCAAGAAATATATGTCCAGCTTCAATCTTCTGCAGATAGACAATCAATTTTTCCAGAACCGTTTGTTAAATAGGCTGTCCTTACTCCAAAAATATCTTTTTGACCCCTTTGTTGAAGATCAAATGACTGAGTGTGTCTAGAAATGTTTCTGAGTCCTCTATTCTGTTCCACTGATCCATGTGTTGGTTTCTGCTCTAATACCATGCTGTTTTTGTTACTGTTGCTTTGTAGTATAACTTGAAATCTGGGATTGTGATGTCTACTACTTTGTTCTTTAATGTTCAGGATGGTTTTTGTTATTATGGGACACTTCTGGTTTCATATACGTTTTTAAGATTGGCTTGTCTTATTTTCTTACGAGTTCTGTTGGTATTCTAATCAGGATTGTGCTGAATCTATATAGCAGTTGGAGAAACATGGCAATTTTTATGATAGTTCTACCAATCAAGAAGCAGGGGATATATCCCTATTTTTTGATATTTCTTCAATCTCTTCTTTAATTATGTTGCAGTTTGCACTGTAGAGGTCTTTCACTGCCTTGGTTAGGTTAGTGCCCAGATGCTTAGTTTTTCTTGATACTATTTTGAAGGCTATTTTTGTATAATTTCTTTTTTGCTGAGTTCATTATGGGTATATGTGAATGCTATTGATTTTTGTGTATCGATTTCGTGTCCTGCTATGTTGCGGAATTAGTTATTAATCCTCAGAATTTTTGTTGTAATTTTGTAACTCTTATAGAGAATCATGTCTCCTGTAAGTAAAGATAATTTGATTTCTTCCTTTCCTATATGTACCCCTTTTATTTCTTTCCCTTGCCTGATTTCTCTGGCATAGTGTTTTGAGTACTATGTTGAACAGAAATAGTGATAGTAAGCCTCTGTTTTTCTCCTGATTTTAAAGAGAAAGATTTCAATCTTTTCCAATTTAATGCAATATTGGCCATTGGTTTGTCATGAATTTCTTTATGAGATTCAGGTGAGATCCTTTTATTCACATTTTATTCAAAGTATTTTATCATGTAGTGGTATTGGATATCTTCAAGAGTCTTTTTTATAGCTATTGATATGATCGTATGTTTTTTGCTCTTGCTTCTGTTTACATGGTATATTACATTTACTGACTTACATGGTAAAACATCTCACCTGTGATTCTGGGATGAACCCTACTTGGTCATGATGTATGAACCATTTGAAGAAATGTTGCATTCAATTTTTTAGTCTTAGTCTCATTAACTTCCACTCAGATCTTTATAATTTCTTTCCTTAGTTCCCTTTGAGATTGGATTGTTATTTCTCAAGTATCCTGAGGTTCCTAGAGAATTCTGTTTCTCACAACTTTACACCTTGGTTCCTGCTGTCAGGTGAGCCTAGTGAACTTCCTGTCTGTGTGAGAACTAAGTGAAAGAGTTTTAAGATGGTGTGTCCACCAACTTCCCTGAGCTGGCTGTACACTCCTGCTATGATAAAGAAAAGTCCTATGACCCAGGCACAGATGATCTAGTCATGACGTGGCCCTGGGGGAAAGGACAGTGTGGGGGGTTGGAATGCCCAGAAGTAAGATGGTTATTTGCTCAGTATAAGCAAAATTCATCTGATATGACTGTTATCAGCTTCTTCTCTAATTGTTCCATGCAGGTGAAACGATATTTAGGTCATGGGGATAGTTACATTTTGCTTGTGGCATAAAGATATTTATACTTGATGTGTCAACTTAAGTCACTTATTATTGTGTGCGTGGGAGTCAGTAGGAGGTGGTAAGGTTGAAGGATGATTTTCATTACCACTCCTCCTTCATTTCCTTAAACCATACTGAGGAACTATGACTTGCACAAGGAATGTTTAATATTTAGGTCTATAAAATTTTCTGAGTGGTGAATCTGAAGAAAATTAATTTGGTACTATCTTTTTTTTTTTTTTTGAGACAGGGTCTTGCGTTGTAGTTCAGGTTGGCTCTGAGCTCACTATGTAGCCCAGGCAAGCCTTGAACTCAGCAATCCTCCTGCCTCTGCCTCCCAAGTGCTGGGATTACAGGCGTGAGCCACCACGCCCGGCACTGGTATGTGGTATTGATTGCCGGTGGGCGTGAGTCTCCACGCCCAGCAATGTATGTGGCTACCAGGGTTCGAACTCAGCACCTTGTGCTTGTGAGGCAGGCGCTGGAACCACTGAGCTAACCCTCTGGCCTAATTTAGTACTATCTTTAACACTGATTGCTCATGAATCACTAAGATCATGGAGTAAAATGTTGTAAACTTCCAAATTCCACAAAAGAAAGAAATGGAACATCTGACTTTGTGTGATTCTACAAAACAAAAATTAAAAACCTGTTGACCTATCTTGCCTTCCACTTTTAGCTTTATGAGGTGTGAGGACTCTCCACTTTCTCTTCCAGCTCTTTCTTTTCCATTTTCTATTTGTATTGATTCTTGTAATATAAACCATCTTCTTAGTGTCTGAAGATGCCATTCAAACATAATGACATTGCTGGAATAACAACGTTATCATGAAAATCATGGCAATCTTTCATGAAATTTGATATTGTTCAGACTTATTGAATCTTATAAAAGAGGATGTGTTTGCTGTTCCTGACACCTCACTGCAAGTAAGGTGTGTTAGGTCTGATGGTACAAATTGCACCTGCAATTGCAAACTGTCAGAATGGTTTCTACTCCGAATATTGCCAGTCAGAAGGAGCACATTTTAGAAACTCAGTTTTAGACAAGAGGCAGCCAAAGTATGAAGGTACTTATAAAAGCAATTTCTTTTAGCATTTGAAGGAAACTTTGAGAAAGCAGATAGAAGTTATTGGCCAAAGCAAAAGAATATAGAGAGCAGAAAAATTTGTATATGAAAGTACATCTCCAGGGCCTTGATAAGGTCCAAAGGGATTCAGTATTTGTCAAATTAAAGTGTAAGAGATTCAACAAAATAAAACTCATGATACATGTTTATGTTAAATTAAATTTACCAAGAGAATAGTATCTTAGAGAAATGAGCCATAAGATGATGGCTACATGAAATACAAATTTGTAACTGTATTGGAAATGTTATTATAAAATGCCACAGAGACAGTTTTGGGCATGATATACTATCTCACAATTAAGTTTTCTATGATAGCATTGGTTAAATGATTCACCACTCTAGGATAGGGCATTTTTAGTGCATTTTCAAATAATTTGTGTCATTTGTGGGAAAATTCAACAGTTTGTTTTTAGATATGTTGTTACAACACAAACCTGGCAACTCAAGTATCCTGGATTCCACTTTAGTGAGTTTAAAATTAAATTAGTTCTCTTTATAGTCTTTTCTATAACATGGAGCAGTGGGGTTTTTGTTTTATACTTTTCCTGGAGGAAGAATTTTAAAATGTAATTTATATGGGTCACTGCTGAATTTTTGAGATCACAGAATTCCAATACTAAATATTCAGTTATAATGAAGCCAAACATGGGAAACCACACTACAGTTGATCCCATTTAACAAAATAGAGTGACTGCTGGGTGTAGTGGCTCACACCTGTAATTCTAGCACTCGGGAGGCAAAGACAGGAGGATTGCTGCATTAGAGGCTTGTCTGGGCTACATAGTGAGCTCAGGACCAGTTTGAACTACAAAGCAAGACCCTATCTCAGACAACAACAACAACAACAACAACAACAAAATAGAGTGATAACAATGTTTTCTTTCTTTCAGAATCCTGCCCCTTAGTCTTCCAGCTCTTCCCATCCGCATCTACCATCATTTGAAGTTGTAGTGTTTTAAACAAGGACTTGCTATTCTCTTCGCTATCTACATACAAAACTCTGAGGTTCTCGGATGTGTTGCTTATGAGTTCCTCCTCTCATTCCTTAGCAAGGTGCTACTAACATCAGCCCTGGTCAGAGCCTCTTGGATCTCTCTGCTTCTCTTTGATCTCTTTGACAACATTCCCAATTGTGACATTCATGATTTTCTCATCTGGAATACTATATAATCTCTAATTTTATCTCATCTTTACTTTTTCCTCACCTCCAATTCTTTGTATATGGAAGTAATTTCTCAAGTATTTCAGTTATTCTCTATATTTCT
>PVIC010037510.1:0-18057 GCA_004025085.1 Thryonomys swinderianus | reverse complement strand
TTCCTTCCTTCCTTCCTTCCTTCCTTCCTTCCTTCCTTCCTTCCTTCCTTCCTTCCTTCTCTCTCTCATTTTTTGAGGTTTTCAAAAACATACATTTATTATCTCAAAGTACTGTGATTGGATACTGTGCCACCTTCTCTCACCAAATTCAAGTATTGAAATCCTAACTTGCAAGGTGACCACAGTATTAGGAGGTTTGAGCCTTCAGAAAATGATTAGGTTATGAAGGAGGAGCTCTCATGAGTGGGGTTAGTGACCTTGCAGTCTTACTACTGGGTATATACCCAAGTGAAATAAAATTAAAATGTCAGTGAAACATGCAGCACTATTCATCATAGCCAAGAAATGAAATCAGTCCAATTGTCCATCAGTATATGAATGGATAAAGAAAATGTAGTACACACACACACAAGGGAATACTACTTAAACATAAGAATAATGATATTCTGTTATTTGCAGTGACTTTTATAGAACTGAAGGAAATTATATTAAGTGAAATCATTCTGGAACAGAAAGAGAATTACTGCAAGTTGTCATTTGAATACGCAAGTTAAAATTGATTGTAATATTATAGTTTTCTATGTAAAGGTCTAATGATATCCCTTGTTCTTGGACAGGAAGAACCAATGTAGTGAAAATGGCCATACTTCCAAAATTGTTATATAGACTTAATGCAATCCTGGTCAAAATACTAGTAGTATATCTCACAGAGTTAAGAGAAAACAGTCCTAAAATTCATTGGGAATCAGAAGAAACCTATAATAGCAAAAGCAATTATGAGCAACAAAGGCAAGGCAGGAGGTATCACCATCCCCCTCTTGAAATTATACTGTAAACCTACTGTGATAAAAGCAGAATGGCACTGGCAAAGAAACAGACCTGGAGATCAATGGAAAAACCTAGAAGATAAACAAACAACTCCAGACATATTTGACTACTTTATATTTGACAAAGGATCTGAACACCCTCAATGGAAGAAAGACAGCCTCTAATAAATGGTGCTAGAAGAACTGGCTTTCCACATACTGAAGACAAAACTAAACATATCATTCACCATTTACTAAACCAAAATAAAAGTGAATCAAAGATCTAAATATTAAAACAGAAACCCTAAATCTGCTGGAAGAGAGAATAGGTGGAGCTCTTGGAGACACTAGTGTAGGCAAAGACTTTATGAATAAAACCCCTACTGCACTGGAAGTATCAGAAAATCAACAACTGGGATCTGATCTTATTAAAAAGCTTTTACACAGCAATAGAAATCCCCAACTGAGTGAAAAGTCAACACATAGTATGGGAAAAATTTTTTCCAGCTTTTCCTCAAACCACTAATACTAGAATAAATAAAAAACTCAAAAAATTCAGGCCCTCCCAAATTAAAAAACCCAATCCAAAAATGGGTATCTTACATGAACAGAAACTTCTCAAATGAAGTAGTAGAAATGGCTAATAAATATATGAAAAAATGTTCAATATCACTGGTCATTCAAGAGATGCAGATGAAAACAATACTGAGATTCCATCTTGCTGCAGAAAGAATAACTATTATAGAAAATATTCAAAGGGAAATGTAGTGGAGGAGTGAGTAATGAGGGGTAATGAAAAAATATGATGACAATACAAAAGGGAAACAAAGCTTATGTATTTAGGGTGTGGGGGGTTGTGGATGGGTAGGGGAATGGGAAAAATGAGAGTTAAATCGTGTCATATACTGGTACAAATTCCCAATATTAAATGTGATCATGATGTGATGTGTATATACAATATACCAATAAAGACAAAACTAAAAAAAAAAACACCCCAAAACAAAAATAAACAAAAGGAATGCCTATTATTAAAAAAGAACCAATAACAAATGGTCATAGGGCTGTGAGCTAAAAAGGAATCCTTCTCTACTGTTAGTGTGAATGTAGACTGGTGCAACCACTGTGAAAATCAGTGTGAACATTCCTTAAAAAACTAAAACTAGACTTTGTGTGGGCCTGTTGCGGGAAGTGGTGCAGAGACTGTGGTGCATACAGGAGCCCCAGTAAGAAAGTGACCAGTTACCATTCCCCAGCATTCCAGTGGTAGGAGCCCTGCATCCAGGCCCAGACTAAAGGGTGCAAGCTCTCTACTTTGTGTGGGCCTGTCAGGGGAAGTGGCCCAGAGACTGAGATGCACAGAGGAACCCCAATAAGAAAGCGACTGGATGCCATTCCCCAGCATTCTGCTGGCAGGATCCCTGCATCTTGGACCAGACCAGAGGGGCATGAGCTCTCCACTTTTTGTGGGCCTGTCAAGGGAAATAGCAGAGAAGATCATGTACAGGAGCCCCACTTTCCTGTGACCAGAGAGAAACCAGAAGGCTGCATAATATCCATTTCCTTGTGGTCCTGACTGGACATGACTTTTCCAGGGGTAAAAGCCTCCAGACACCCCCTACTTGTCTGTGGACATGGAATAAGTGCAGCAGCAGTGCTGGAACATAGAGGCTTTCAGTGTGTTCCTCTGCTCAGTCCACATGTCAAAAAAATACTCACTAGAAAAGTGAGGGAATCCCATCAGCCACAGCCATCAGTGAGTTGGGTGAGTTAGTTCCATCTGCAAGATCTGGGACTCTTGCAGAGTTTAAGTCTGCAGGACTTCTTTGTGTTCAACTCAGGGGTTTAACTCAGAACCTAGACAAGGGATAATGGTTGTCTTCCTATGCCTAATCAGCATTGATTTGCCTGCTATTGCCCATACCATTCACAGGAGACAACATATCCACATTGAGAAGGGCCATTTTGGCAGTGTTCATAGCTTTGCGTTACTGTTGTAGTTATTGTTGTTATTCTTTTTCCTCTTTGCTCTGACTTCACTTTCTTTTTTCATCTTGCTACTCTGATGTTACTGAATCTGTCCAACATTGGGTTTCTTTTCCTTTCAACTACTCTCATTTTTACAGAAGAGGGAAAATAATCTGTCTATTTACTCTTACTAAATACCCATATTCTCTTCTTGTTCCTTCATCCTCTCTTGTCCTTCCAGTCAGAATTAATATTTACAAGTAAAAAAGTTTCAGTCTTCCCTAATTTCCCTTCTTTCTGTATTATTATAGAAGGGTGTACAAATCCTCTAGTGGTGCTGCAGTTCTTAGTTGGCTCTGTCTTATATTCCTCTCTTTTGCCTCTGTTGTCATCTAGCATCTATAAAATTCTCATGGTCTATGTGATCTTTATAGATCCTCTAACCCTATTTCTAAACTTTTGCTTTCCTATCTTCCTACTTCCCCAACTCCCCAGTAAATTTTGTTCCTAAAGGGTAGTGCTGCTACGTAGACCTGTTATGTTGTAAACACATTTCTGATTAATTCTATTTTTTTTTTGAGACAGTCTCGCTTTGTAGTTCAGGCTGGCCCTGAGCTCACTATGTAGCCCAGGCAAGCCTTGAACTCAGCAATCCTCCTGTCTCTGCCTCCCTAGTGCTGGGATTACAGGCATGAGCCACCATGCCCGCACTGATTAATTCTATTTTTTAAAAAATTGAATTCTTTACTGGCACATTGTATATACAGCTCACAACTGCATTCAACACTGAGGAATTTGTACCAGTATATGACACGAGTTAATTCTCATTTTTACCCATATCCCTACCCACCCCTACAATGCACACCACCTATCTGGTTAATTCTAAATCTAGGCATATGGTCCTAAATGTAGCTCATGAGGTTAAAGATATCAGGATAATAGTTCCCAAAGCTTATCAATTCCTGTACTGTGTTCTGTACTGTTGATGATACTGATTATATTACCTCAACAATGATAATATGATTGTTCAATTTAAAGACCTCCCATGATATGCCAGAAATGAGAATATTTAAGGGCCATTACAGATCTAAAAAGGACAACTCAAGAAGTAGTCATCTCCTAAAGGATCCAAATACTAGGAAGAAAGAGACTTGCAACAAACATTGCCCAGACATCAGTCAAGGAATTAAATGCATAACATTAGCAAAAACAAATGAGTAAAAATGAGAAAAAATTCAAAAACACAGATAAAAAGATCCTCACCATAGAGGAATCCAGGGAAAAGAAATGGAGCAAACCAAAGTTCAATCACTGGGACACTCTGTGCTGGTAACAAAAGCAGAGCTAGTAAAATGGAAATCAGAAATAATCACTGAGATGAAAACAGAGATACTGCTCATTCTAAGTGAAATGAATAATAAGGCTATTGAAGAGTTCAGGGTCATGATAGAATCTGAGATACCCAAAACAATGGAACCTGTTAAACAGACTCAGAGTTCAAGGTGATTAAAAATGAAAATGAAAGTTTACAAAGTAGGATGAATGAAGCTGAGGATTGAATTTCAGAGCCAGAGGACAGGATTGCAGCCAATGAACAAGAAAGACATAATTTATGGAAAGTGGAAGGGAACCATGAGAAATCAATAGCTCCTAGACAATACAAAGAAGAATAACGTAAGACTGATTGGAGTCACTGAAGAAGCAGGAGACAGTATAAACGACAAAGGAAAACTATTTACAGATATAATGGCAGCAATCTTCACAGGAAAAGGAAAAGAACTGGGCATACAGATAAATGAGGCATATAGGACTCCAAATGGCCATGATATAAAAAAATCTACACTTAGGCATATAATTATAAAGGTTCTGGATATCCAACAAAAGAATGTAATACTGAAAACAGGTAAAGAAAAGAAAAAGACTACATACATAGGGAAGCTCAGCAAGATCACAGCAGACTTTTCAACCCAAACACTCAGTGCAAGGAGAGCCTGCAGTGACATGATTTAAGCCTTGCAGGAAAACAACCTCCAACCTAGATTGATTTATCCTGCAAAAATTATCTTTCAAAATTGATGGGGAAATAAGATAGTTCCATGACAAAGAACACCTGAAAAAGTTCACAAATACAAAACCTGCACTGCATAAAGTTCTAATGAATATCTTGGAAAAAAAATGAAGTTCTAAAGAATATCTTGGAAAAAAAAAAAAAAAACAATTCACAAGAGCCAGCAGAGTGAACCATTTGGACAAGGCAAGAAACTGAGTGGAAAGGGGGCAAAAGCAAAAAATAAAAGAGCCAAGAACAGAAAAACATCATGGAAGCTCTAAATCAGTTGGTATCAGTCATAAGAATTAATATCAAAGGCCTCAATGCATGAATTAAAAAACAGAGACTGGCAGAATGGATTAAAAAATGAGATTCTGGGCCAGAGGATTAGCTCAGTGGTTCCGGCACCTGCCTTGCAAGCGCAAGGTCCTGAGTTTGATCCCCGGAAACCACATACAATGCTGGGCGTGGAGACTCATGCCCACCAACAATCAATACCACATACCACAGTGCTGGGCGTGGTGACTCATGCCTGTAATCCCAGCACTCGGGAGGCAGAGACAGGAGGATTGCTGAGTTTGAGGCTTGCCTGGGCTACATAGTGAGCTCAGAGCCAGCTCAAACTACAAAGCAAGACCCTGTCTCAAAAACAAAACAAAACAAAACAAAACAAAACAAAACAAAAAACCAAGATTCTACAAAATGCTACATAATAAAAACACACCTAATTTAGAAAGAAAGCCATAGACTGAAAGTAAAAGGATGGAAAAATAATTTTCCCTGCAACAGGAAACTGCAAAAAAGCAGGAGTGGCTCTCCTATTGGCAGACAAAATAGATTTCAAACCAAAACTGATTAACAGCAATGAAGAAGAACACTACATCCTTGTACAGGGAAATCCAAGAGAAAGAGATGGCATTCATAAATATTTATACATCAAATTCCAGTACACCCAACTGTATAAAACAAATATTAGTGCATATGAAAACCCCAATAAGCACTAATATCATAGTGGTAGGGGACTTCAATACCCCACTGTCACAACTAGACAGATCACCTGGAAAAAATCAATAATGAAATACTTGAACTAAACCAAACTTTGAACAAATGGACTTAATAGATACCTATAGAGTATTTCACCTGACAAAGTCAGATTATATATTCTTCTCAGCTGCCCTCAAGTCATTCTCCAAAATATACCACATACTAGTTCCTAGAACAGCTTAAGTAAGTGCAAGGGAATCAAAGTTATCTTCTGTATATTGTCAGACCACAGTGCCTTGAAATTGGAGCTCAATAGCAAAAGAAATTCCAAGACCCTCACAAACACATGGAAATTGCACAGTACTCTGCTGAACAACCAATGGGTCAAAGAAGAAATTAAGGAAGAAATTAAACAGTTTTTACAATTAAGTGGTAACCCCAGTACAACTTACAAGAATTTATGGGATACAATGAAAGCAGTTCTATGAGGAAAATTCATGGCAGAGAATGCCAGGAAAATAGAGCAAGCTCAAATAAATGACCGTATGCTGAACCTCAAGCTACTAGAGAAAGAGGAGCAAGACAAACCCAAGGCCCATACTAGGGAGGAAATTATAAGGATCAGAGCGGAAATTAATGCAATAGAAACTAAGAGAACAATACAAGAAATCAATGAAACTAAGAGTTGGTTCTTCAAAAAGATAAACAGAATGGACAGACCCTTAGCCAAACTTGTCAAACAAAGGTAGGAAAAAGCTCAAATCCATGTTATTAGGAATTAAAAAGGAGAAATCACCATGGATCCAGCGGAGGTCCAGAGGATAATAAACACTTACTTTGAAAAACTGTACTCCAACAAGATGGAAAACATAGAAGAAATTAATAGATTCCTAGACACATATGAACTTCCAAAGCTGAATGAAGAGGGTATAAAAGTGTTAAACACACCAATATCAATCTGTGAAATTAAAAAGGTAATGAAAAATCTATCAAGAAAAAAGCCCTGCTCCTGATGGCTTTACTGCTGAATTCTACAAAGCTTTCAAAGAAGAATTAATGTCACTACTTCTCAAACTTCTTAGTGAAATCAAAAGAGAAGTAGTACTCCCAAATTAATTCCTGGAAGCAACCATTACTTTGATTCCAAAAGCAGAAAAAGACCCAACCCAAAAAGAGAACTACAGGCCAATCTCCCTAATGAATATTGATGCAAAAATCCTCAACTAATACTGGCAAGCAGAATACAGAGAATTACCAAGAAGATAATCAAAAAAGATCATACACCGTGAGCAAGTTGGACTCATCCCAGGGATGCAAGGGTGGTTCAACATACATAAATCAATAAACATAATACACTATGTTAATAGACTCAAGGACAAAATCATATGGTCATCTCAATAGAGGCAGAAAAAGTGTTCGACAAAATCCAACATCCATTCATGATCAAAACTCTATGGAAAATCAGAATAGATGGATTTATCCCAACCTAATAAAAGCTATTTACAAGAAACCAATAGCCAGTATCATCCTCAATGGTTAAAAACTGAAACCTTGGGGCCGGAGGGTTAGCTCAGTGGTTCCGGTGCCTGCCTTGCAAGCACAAGGTCCTGAGTTCGATCCGCGGTAACCACATACAATGCTGGATGTGGAGACTCAAGCCTACTAGCAATCAACACCACCCACATACCACAGTGCTGGACGTTCTGGCTCACATCTGTAATCCCAGCACTCGGGAGGCAGAGGCAGGAGGATTGCTGAGTTTGAGGCTTGCCTTGGCTACATAGTGAGCTCAGAGCCAGCCTGAACTACAAAGCGAGACCCTGTCTCAAAAAAAAAAAAAAAACTGAAACCTTTCACATTAAAATCAGAAACAAGACAATAATGTCCAATATCACCACTCCTAATCAATATAGTGCTGGAAACATTAGCCACAGCAATTAGATAGGAGAAAGAAACAAAATGAATAGATAGGTAAGGAAGAAGCTATACTGTCACTATTTGCTGATGACATGATACTCTATATAGAAGATCCTAAAAACCAAAAGACTGTGAGACTTAATTGCCAATTGTAGTAGTGTAGCTGGATGCAAGGTCAATGCTCAAAAATCAGTACTCTTTTTATACACAAATAACGGACTTATTGAGAGAGAAGTTGGAGAGTCAGTTCCTTTCACAATAGCATCCAAAAAATGAAATATCTAGGAGTCAATCGAAAAAAGGAGGTGAAAGATCTCTACTCTGAAAACTACAACACTATGAAAAAGGAAATTGAAGAGGATGTCAGAAAATGCAAAGACATCCCTTGTTCATGGGTAGGAAGACTCAACGTCATCAAAATGGCTCTACTCCCATAACTACTATATAGATTCAATGCAATCCCAATCGAAATCCCTACAGTATATTTCATAGATCTGGAAAAAATAGTCCAAAAATTCATCTGGAACCACAAAAGTAGCATAGCAAAAGCAATTCTAGGAAACAAGGACATGGCAGGGGGTAACATGATCCCCAGTAAGAAACTATACTACAAGCCACTGTGATGAAAAGGGCATGGTACTGGCAAAGTAACAGGCCTGTGGATCAGTGGAACAGATTAGACGATCCAGAAACAACTCCAGATACACTAAACCACCTCATCTTTGACAAAGGAGTTAAACAACCTCAGTGGAGGAAAGATAGCCTCTTTAACAAATGGTGCTGGAAAAACTGGGCTTTAACCTGCCAAGGAATGAAGGTAGATCTATGTCTGTCACCGTGTACTAAACTAAAAACAAAGTGGATTATGGACCTAAATATTAAAATAGAAACTCTAAATCTGCTGCAGAACAGGTTAGGTAGTACTCTTGGAGACACTGGCTTAGGGAAAGACTTAATGAACAAAACCTCTGTAGCACGAGAACTAGCAGAAGAAATCAACAAATGGGATCACATCTTATTAAAAACCTTCTGCACAGCAAAAGAAACCACTGGCAGAACGAAAAGACCACGAAAAATATGGGGAAAAATCTTTTACTAGCTGTTTCTCAGACAAAAGGCTACTATCTAGAATATATAAAGTGCTTTAAAAAGTAAGCCCCCCAACATTTAATGACCCAATTCAAAAATAGCCCTCTCAGATGAACAGACACTTTTCAGAGGAAGATGTAAAAGCATCAAAAACATGAAGAAATGGGGGCCGGAGGGTTAGCTCAGTGGTTCCGGCGCCTGCCTCGCAAGCGCAAGGTCCTGAGTTCGATCCCCGGTTACCACATATAATGCTGGGCGTGGAGACACGCCCACCAACAATCAACACCACGTACCACAATGCCGGGCGTGGTGGCTCACGCCTGTAATCCCAGCACTCGGGAGGCAGAGACAGGAGGATTGCTGAGTTCGCGGCGGCTTGCCTGGGCACCATAGTGAGCTCAGGGCCAGCCTGAACTACAAAGTGAGACCCTGTCTCCAAAAAAAAGCAAAAAAAAAAAAAAAAAAAAAAAAAAAAAAAAAAAAAAAAAAAAAAAAAAAAAAACATGAAGAAATGGCTCAACATCACTTGTCATTCAAGAGATGTAGATGAGAACAACACTGGGATTCCATCCCACTTCACAAAGGACAGCTTCTATTTCCAAATTAGCCAGCATCAAATGCTGGAGAGGCTGTGGGAAAAAAAAGAACCCTTCTCCAGTGTTGGTGGGAGTGTAGACTGGTACAACCACAATGGAGATCAGTGTGGAGATTCCTCAAAAAAATAGGATTAGACCTCCCATATGACCCTGCTATTCCCCTTCTGGGTATATACACAAAAGAATTACATGATTCATATCACAGTGACATATGTGCACCCATGTTTATAGCAGCTCAGTTTGTGATAGCTAAATCTTGGAAACAACCCAAATGCCCATCACCTCTAGATTGGATAAAGAAGTTGTGAGTGTTTCAGATATAAAAATGGAGTATTACTTGCCGTAAACAATGATAACCTTGAGTCATTTATACTCAAATGGATGTACCTTAAGGATATATTCATAAGTGAAATAAATAGGTCACAAATGTGTAAGTACCATATCCTTTCTCTTGTATGAGAAACTGAAGATGCAAATGAGTCCTAGAATGCATGAGAGATATTGTGAAATAGTAAATATTCAAAGTGAAATGGGGTTTAAGTGTAAGTAATGAGGGGAAAGAAAAATGTGATGGTAAAAATAAAGGAAACAGAGCTTGTGTATATATGAACAGCAGGTTATAGGGTGGGTAGGGGAAGAGGAAAAATGAGAATTAAGTCATGTCATATACTGGTACAAATTCTCAATATTGAGCGTGATTGTGATGTTTATATAGAATGTACCAATAAAGATTCAAATTAAAAAATAAAACTAGAGGCTCCATTCAACCTAATTATTTCCCTTCTTGATATCTTTCCAAAAGATTTAACGCCATACCACAGTGATATATGCATACCTAAGTTTATAGCGGCACAGTCTGAAATAGCTAAATCTTGGAAGTAGCCCAAATGCCCATCAAATAACAAATGGATAAAGGACGTGTGCCTTTAAAAATCTAATAGAGTATACTCTGCCATAAATAAGAATGAGCTTCAGATATTTCTAGGTAAACAGATGCACCTTGAGACCATGTTCTTAAGTGAGATGAATTGGACACACATTTAAATACTGCATTGTTTTTCCAGTGTGAGAAACTCAAAGTGGAAATAAGGACCAAAATATATAATAGATATTGGGAAATGTTAGATAATGAAGAAAATGTTCAAATGAGAAGTGGAACAAAGATGCAGGGAGGATGAAGAGAAAGAAGGAACAAGAATAAGAAAGAATGGAAGGAAAAAATGGAAACAAAATGTTTTGTAAATAAGGAGGGGAAGTGGTGTTGAAGGGAGGAGCATGGGGAAAAAAGCAAGATATATCATGTACAGGTACAAGTTCCTACTATTAATATTATCATTATGTATATGTAAAATGTACCAATACAATATTTAAAGAATTTATCTCACATTACCAAATTTTAGGAAGGGTATGTTGGGAGGGTAGGAGATGATGGCTAGTGGGTACAAGAGAGCAGTGGGGTAGAAGAAATAATTTCCAGTGTTCTTCAGCACAGTAAGACAACTATGACTGACAATCAATTGTCCATTTTAAAATAGGTAATGCAGAGCATTTTGAATGTTTCCCACAGAAAGAAATGATAAATACAAGGGTGACTAATATGTTAATTACCTTGATATAATCTTTACGTACTGTATGCATGTATTAGAATGCCACATGGTATCCCATAAGTGATTATTATCAATTAAAAGTAAAAGCAAATTTTAAAAAGAGACTCTGAAGAGCTTCCTTAGTCTTTCTACAGTGTGAAGACACAAAAAGACAACCTTCTGTGAACCAGGAACTGGGTCTTTGCCAGACTCCAAATCTGCTGGCACTTTGATCTTCCAGAACTGTGACAAATTAATGTCTTTTTAATTAGCCACATTGCCTATGGTACTGTTGTAATAGTTCAAACAGACTAAGACATGCAATTTTGTGGCTCAGGAGTCTTGACTCAGCTGAATTTTTCATCTAGAGATTACAGAGCACAAGGCTGCAATCAAGATGTCACCTGGAGGTGTGACTCCTCTGATTTTGGGGAATCTCTTAAAGTTCATTCCCTTTAGAGATGCAATTTGATGTCTCAAAAGTGTAGGACTCATAGATGCTTTTGTCTTTTTTGAAGCCAGCAGGAGACTGTTTCTTTGATGCTTCAACTCTCCTAGTTATGCCAAGCCCACTGAATACAATCTTATTCTGTTATTAACTTATAGTGATCTGATTATTAACTCAATTACAGGAGTGAAAACTCATACTTATGAGAAGCATCTATACCAGGAAATGGAAATCCTGGGGCCACTTTAGAACACTGTAGCTACAACTTGCATATGAGAAAGACATCAAAACATTACTCTAAGAAGTTAAAGAACTAACTGAAGCATTAGGAGACAATATAGGCAAGAAATCCATTTTTATGGAAATGTATTTACTGTAATCCAAATGAAAAGTATAGCAGGCTCTTTTGTAAACATTGGAAAACTGATCCTAAAATTCACATGAACATATGGAAAGATTGGGAATAGCAAAAATGCCTTTGAAAAAAAAAACAGACCACAATTAGAGAACAAACATTACTTAATTTCAAAGCTTATCAAGTCAATGTAGTATTGGCATGAAGATAGAGAATGGACAATGAAACAAAATAGAAACTCATGGGCCGGAGATTTAGCTCAGTGGTTCTGACACGTGTAGCCCAAGCCCAGGGTCTTGAGTTTGATCACCGGTAACCACATACAGTGCTGGGCATGGTGACTCATGCCCACCAGCAATCAATACCACTTACCACAGTGCCAGGCGGAGTGCTCACTCCTGTAATCCCAGCACTCAGGAGGCAGAGACAGGAGGACTGCTGACATCGAGGCTTGCCTGGGCTACATAGTAAGCTCAGGGCCAGCCTGAACTACAAAGCGAGACCCTGTCTCAAAAAAAAAAAAATTCACGAAATGGACCCATCCATATACATGGGCAAGTGCTTTTTACATTCATTTATTTCACCTCTAAATTTCTTCCTTTCTTTGTAACCTGTATCATTTTCCTTCTTTCTGAGAAAGTTCCTTTAATGTTTCTTGCAAGTATTTCACTGGCTTTTTTCCTCTGTGGCTATTTTGTTTACAAGTTCATTGATTTCTGCTCTTAAATTCTTTTCCCTCATTTGCTTGCTTTGGATTTAATTCTTTTTCTTACTTCTTAAGGCTAAAATTTTCATCATTGATTTGAGACCAATTCTAACATTATAAGCATTTAATGCTGTACATTTATTATTTATTTATTCGTTCATTCATTCATTCATTCATTTATTATTTATTTATTTATTTATTTATTGTAGAACCAGGGATATTGGACTTGCCAGGCAGACATGGCTGATGAAGTAAATCCCTGGCCCTACTTTTCCCTTTAAACATTGTTCTAATCACATATCATATATTTTGTTATGTTACAATTTTGTTACTTTCAATGAAAAGTGTTTTCTATTCACAATTTATTTGGATGTGTGCCATTTACTGTGTTATTTCTTTCTAGTTGACTTCTATTCTTGTCAGTATAAAATTATTTTACTTTATTTTGTTCTGTTAAGGTTTTCTAATTCAAGGTATGAATTATGGTTAATGCTTTACATGAACTTATATAGAATTTGTATTTTTTGAGGGAGGCTGAGACAGGAGGATCACAGGTTGCAGTCTTGCTATGGAAAGTTAATGAAACTCTTTCTCAAAAAAATAAAAAATAGAAGAGGGTAAGGTTGTGACTCAGTAGAACCTCACCCTTGGATTCAATTCCCAGTATCAAGCCAAACAAAAACAAAACAAGACAAATATAGTAATAATGTATACTTAACTGGTTTTGACTAAATAAAATGAGTCATGTTGAATGATATTGCTGTTCAGAACTCCATCTGAATTGATCAGCTTGAGCTGCCAGAACCCAGCATCACTGACTGAGTGACTTAATACATATAAATTTGTTTCTCACCAGTGTAAAGGCTAGGAACTAAGAAACTGGTTCATTCTGCTCTTAGTGAGTGCTCTCTTCCCAGGTTGCAAATGCCCTGCTTCCTCCTGTATGTTTACAGGGCCTTCCTTGCCTGGATATGTGGAGAGAGAGAGGGTCTTTTTTATTAGAGTCCTATAATTATAAACTTATTTAACATTAATTACATCCTAAAGCCCTATCTCTAAATAGAGTCACGTTTTGAATTAGACTTCAACATAGGAATTTATGGTGATGGTGAGGGAAGTAATTCATTCCATAACAATGTCCCTGCTAATTTTTAAATTATTCTATCTAATTGTTGAGAGAGGAATGTTGAAGTCCTTGACCAGTTATGGATTTTTCCCCTGTGATCTATTGCTTTTGGCTTTTTCTTGAAGTTCTGTAGGCATTACATACATATTTAGTATTGTTATATCTCCTTGGCGAATTGATTCTTTTGTCAGTAGGTAATGTCCCTTATATCCTTGGTTATTTTACTCATCCTGAAGTTTTGTTTCTTTCACATAAATACAATCTGTCCAATTTTTTGATTGGAATTTCATGATATATATTTATTTTATTTTTTATACTTGCATACATATTTTTTGTATTTAAGGTCAACATGTACTTGGGTGTTTTTTTCTCATGCAATATAATAAAATTTGCTTTTGTAATTATGCTGTTTTTTATATAATTTAATGTACAGATACATTTGAATTCAGGTCTAGCCATATTTTACTTGTTTATTACCCCTTTTGTCTCCTTATTTTTCAAAAAAATTATATTCTTGTTGTTTTATTATTCTCAACTAGAGTTTGGGACAGTGTATACATTCATGTAATGTTTTTATAGCCCTGCCTTAACCTTGGATAGCACTAGGGAATGACATTTGCTGTATTTTAAAAATGGATTTTATTGGTACATTGTATGCATACGTTATGATCACATTCAACATTGAGAATTTGTACCAGTATGCTACACATGTTTATTCTCACTTTTCTCCTTTCACTGCCCTCTCTACAACCCCCCACCCCTATACATATATATAAGCTTTGTTTCCTTTTTTTAACCACAAAATCTTTACTTTCCCCTACCACTCCTTTCCCTTTTCCCTTTGAACATTTTCTTCCTATTTCAAAATACATTTTGGAACTCATTTACACCTTCAGTTTTCATAGCAGAGAAATGATATGCTTTTTATGCATCTGTGCCCTATTTATCTAATTTATGAGCATGACCTCAAGGTACATCCATGTGAGTATAAATTACTCAAATGTATCATTCTTAATGCCTGGGTAGTATGCTATCTTAGAAAAAAAAACACATCTTCTTTATCCCGTCTCACATTGATGGACTTTTGGGCTGTCTCCAAGGTTTAGCTATTACAGACCAAGCTGCTATAAACATGGGTACATGTATATCACTGTGGTGTAATTCTTTCATGTATATACCTAGCAGGGAAATAGCAGGGTCAAATGGGACCTGTAATTATAGTTTTTTGAGAAATTTTCACACTTATCTCTATAGTGGTTGTGCCAGTCTACATTCCCACCAACAGTGCAGAAGGGTTCCTTTCCACAGCCCCACCACCATTGGTTGTTGGTTGATATCTTGATAGCAACCATTCTTTTTGGAGTGAGATGGAATCTCAGTGTTGATCTCATCTGCATCTCTCGAATGACCAGTGATATTGAACATTTTTTGTATGTTTATTTACTGCCTTCATTTCTTCATCTGAAAAGTGTCCATTTTAGATTCCCATTTTTGAATTGGGTCTTTAAATTTGATGCTAATTCTATACTCTAACTTACCTTCTTTTGGATTACTTGAGTTTCCTTTGGTATCTCATTTGAAAGTGTTTATTTTTGGCTCAATTTTTTTGTATTATATTTTGTACCTGTGCTACAATCCCCCCTCCACTGGTATGGTGGTACACAACTGTAGTCCCTACTATTCCATCCACCCTGGGTGTGCATAGTGGGGCATGCCCATAGTTTGAGATATTTGGGAAGCTGAGGCAGGAGGATGACTTGGACCTAACAGTTTGGAACAGCCTCAGACACATAGCAAGACTTTGTTGCTTAAAAAATAAAACAAACAAAAATCTTGAAAACACCAAGTTATATTTTCTACTTAGAGCATATAATATTTCACTTCTTTATGTAAAATGTAAAAGCCTTAAAACACATACATTCCTTTGCCCTCCCCATTTTATATTATAATTTATAGTTTTATTATGTTTTGTATCTGCACATATTGCAAATCCTACCAGTATAATAATTTTTTGTTTTCATAATTGTACATACTTTGCAGAATTTAAGAGGAGGAAAATAGTATATTATATTAATACCAATAGTTATGATTACATTTACTTGTCATTTTTGAAGTTCCCACTTCTCCTCATGTGTCATTTAACTTTTGTCTAGAAATCTCTGTTTAGCATTTATTTGAGAACAGGTCTGCTTGTGTGTAATTCTTTAGTTTTCTTTTTGAGCATGATTCTATTTTGATTTCATTTTAAAGAATGCCATTGCTTTGTATAGATTTCTCAGATGGCAGGCTTTTCTTTTAACACTTAAAAATGTTCCACTGTTTTCTGGTTTCCTTGCTTTGAATGAGAAGTCTGTAGTAATTCATTTACTAGATGCAATGAATCTTTTTTTTTTTTTCCTGGCTGCTGCTTTCAAGAACCTTTACTCTGCTTTTTAAAACTTACTTTATTTTCTATGTTGTTATGAATTTCTTTTTTTTGAGACAGGGTCTTGCGTTGTAGTTCAGGCTGGCCCTGAGCTTACTATGCAGCCCAGGCAAGCCTCGAACTCAGCAATACTCCAGTCTGCTTCCTGAGTGCTGGGATTACAGGCATGAGCCACGAAGCCCAGCACTGTGGTATGTGGTATTGATTGCTGGTGGGTGTAAGTCTCCACACCCAGCATTGTATATGGTTACCGGGGATCAAACTCAAGACCTTGTGCTTGTGAGACAGGTGCCGGAACCAATGAGCTAAATCTCTGGCCCATGAAATTTAGTTTTTTAACAGAAATAAGAAAAGTGTTTTTTTTGTATTTCTTTTATTAATATCTACTCGTTTTAAATTAAACACTGAAAATAAAGCTTTTCTCTATTTTTGGTTTGGAGAAGTTTGATTATGGTAAAGCTGGTACTATTTTTGGTAGCTTATTAAAAAATTTATTCTTGCATGAATCTGTTTTCTCCTTCTTTCTTTCTTGTGTTTATTGGCACAGAACTGGAATTTTTTACCATATTTTTTATAAACACTTAATACTCTATTCACTTTTTTTTTTTGAGACAGGGTCTCGCTTTGTAGTTCAGGCTGGCTCTGAGCTCACTATGTAGCCTAGGCAAGCTTTGAACTCAGCAATCCTCCTGTCTCTGCCTCCTGAGTGCTGGGATGACAGGCATGAGCCACCACGCCCGGCCTCTATTCACTTTTTAAGTATTTTTCTGTTATTCCAATTGGTATTTTCCATTGACTCATCTTCAAGTGTACTGTCTCTTTCCTTTGTTATTCTGTTGAGCCCAACCACTGAATTTTTAAGGCATTAATTTTCAATTCCAACGTTCACCTTTTAAAATATTTCAATATCAAATGTGCTTCCCTTTACCTTATGGAGCATAGCTGTAATAGCTTTTTTAAAGTCTAATGATTTCACCATCTGAATTATGTTGAAATTGTTGCCTGTTGACTTTTTCTCCTTGAAAATGCACTATATTTTTGTTAAATAGTTTTGGAAATATTTTGAAATTTATTCTGAAAATATATAGTTTAAATTCACCTGGAAAATATGGATGTGTGTGTGTGTGTGAGAGAGAGAGAGAGAGAGAGAGAGAGAGAGACAGAGACAGAGACAGAGACAGAGAGAGACAGAGAGAGAGAGACAGAGCAGGGATTAATTCAGTTGTAAACAATAAGTTCCATCTCATGCTATGTTGGCAGTAGTTCCAATATCTGTTTTGTTTTCAGAGTCTTTCTGTGTTTCGTAGGGCCAGTCTCATGAATGTGCCACTTTGGGGCCCATCCTGGATGCTGGAAAATAATTTGCATTCTATTTAAATTCTCAAAGTGTTTTTCTATGGTGATTTTGTTATGTTCCCAAACATTGGCCACTTAGAGATTATTCTAGGGATCAAAGGTGATTTAGTTTACATCTCCGTATTCTCGCTATACTGAATTAGGTTTGTCTCAGGAATGCACAATTCAGTTATGAGTTTAAGTCTTGTCTGAGATGACACACTAAATTCAGAAATCATCTCCTCTTGCTCATTCTTCCCAGGAATTATTTATCTGTCCCTTCCCAAACACATATATCAGTTAACAGCTTCCTTTACCAGTGGTATGTCAAGGAGAATAGCATTTTTCTTGGAAATTTTATTATCTGTATAGCCCTTACCATAGCTTTTAACTAGTGCCGATCTTCGAATCATAAAAGAAATGAAGGAAGCTGAGAAAGACTTGCTTCTTCAAGATTTAAAGTTTCTTCCCAATTTGCCTGATTTTGTTTACTTTTCAGTCTTCAGATTGTTGCTTTTTGTATTTTGTTCAGAAAATTTAGTTAGTATTTTTTTAGTTTGTATTTACCGGTAGTCTATCTTGGCCAACACTGGAAGTCTCTTCACATTACTTTTTTTTTTTTTTTTTTTTTTTTTTTTTTTTTTTTTTTTTTTTTTTTTTTTTTTTTTT